>PVJA010013239.1:0-50025 GCA_004027025.1 Myocastor coypus | reverse complement strand
CTCCTCCTCCTCCTCCTCCTCCTCCTCCTCTTCCTCCTCCTCTTCTTCTTCTTCTTCTTCTTCTTCTTCTTCTTCTTCTTCTTCTTCTTCTTCTTCTTCTTCTTCTTGGTACAAGGAATTGAACTCATGACTGTGAAATTACTGCTGAGCTCTATCCTCAGCTCAAATATACATTTTTATTGTATTCAGTACAGGGTCTACAAGGTCTCACTACACAGATTAGACTCATGGTGATCCTCTTGCTTTCAGCCTCCTAAGCACTGGGGTTACAGACATGTGACATCACACCCAGCCTCATTCTCTGTCTCAGCACACCCTGGGGAGATACATGGTCAGTACAGCACACCGGGGATTAAACCCTGGTCCCTGCGCCTGCCTAAGCAGGTGCTTTAGTCTGCTGAGCTACCTGGCCAGCTCCTCAAACAGACATTTTAAAACAAAAATTTGAACATATTACAAATAGTCTCATCTAACTTGTTTGCTTCTGTTTCATAGGATCTTTGAAATGCATTTCCATTTCATTGAGCACTGCACTGGGTCATTATTTTCATGCATGCAATATCATTTCATCTTAAAAGAGAGGAAATGTAATTTGGCCTTCCGAATTTCTTTCTTGAACATTAGTTGTTTAATTTTATTAACACCTATGTAAACAATATTGCAGTGAACAACCTTGTAGATAACTGCATAAAACTCTGCATCTTTTCCGACATAGATGTGTGCACCCATACCCACACACCAATACCCACATGCACATGTTTAAGTCCTATTACAGTTTCTGAATTCTAGTACTAGCATTTGGAACCAGGTAACCCCATGGAGGGCACTTGTTGTATACTGTGGAAAGTTTCACAGCATTATTTCCTCCTATCTACTCAAAATACTCGCCCTCATGTCCTGGACACTTGCAGATGATGACCGCAGAAGCCAATAGCCTTCTTCTTCCAGTCTTGAGGACAGTTTAATATATTTGCAGAAGAAGTACGATCAAAACCCACATTAAATGTTTAGATTTAAGAAAAATAATTATAGTAAATGACCTATTGTCTTGCATCCCCTTCAAAACACTTTGCCTTGCTTCAAAGCTACTGTGGCTGTCTGAACACCTTGAATATATTCAAAATGTTTAAAATAATATTTTTCAACAAAAATGTTGCGGTGTGTCCTCAGTCACTATCCTCCCTGTATCTGGCATAATGCAACTTCTTTTTTCTTTTCTTTTTTTTTTTTTTTTTTTTTTTTTTTTTTTTTTTTTTTTTTTTTTTTTTGTCTTTTTGAGACAGGGTCTCAGTATGCAGTTCTGGCTGGCCTTGAACTCACTTTTGTAGCCCAGGTTGGTCTCGAACTCGCACCAATCCTCCTGCCTCAGCCTCCCAAGTGCTGGGATTACAGGTGTGTGCCACCACGCCCGGCATAATGCAACTTCCGACTCTTGCCCAAATGAGTGTGGAAGGTAAAGGCATGGAATCAATTAAGAGCACTGAGGCAGCTGTAACAGTTCAACTAAACACACTTGGAGAGCTGGATTTTCAGAACTGCTTCAGACAGTGGGAGGAACAGTGGAGTAAGTGTGCTCAACACGAGGCTAAGTATTTTAGTGCAATTAATGGCAATTTCGTTTTCACTATAATAAAATTGATTTGCATTTCAGTATCACCTGCATCTTTTGGTCTTATCAGCTATACTGCCAGGTGTCTCCTGGAGGCAAGGTTGAGAATCATTGAATAAAACAATAAAATACCTTTCATCATGCACTCTGCCTCGCATGCCTCCAGCCCTGTGCTGTCTGCTTCGTCTCTTTTGTGGTATTGGGAATTGAACCCAGACCTTTCCCAATGAGCTAACTGCCCAGTCACCACCATCAGCTGCTGCTTTCGCTTTTTTGTTGTTGTTTCCATTTAGTTTGGTTTAGTGAGAAACAGCCTTGCTAGTTTTTTTTTGAAGGGTCTACAGGGTGTTAGGGGTCTCACTACTAGATCAGACTCATAGTGATCCACCTGTTTACAGCCTCCCAAGAGCTGAGATTACAGGCGTGCACCAGCATAGCCAGTTTTAATTGCCCTCTCAGTGCACCCCAGGGACAGGGCTGGCACAGCCTTGCTAAGTTACTGAGATGCTCTGCACATGTTTGAACTTAAGATCATCCTACTTCTGTCTCCTAGGATACTGCCACTGTTACTAAGCATGGCTTTTATTTTGCCTATTCCCTTGGTCTCCTATTGATTCTTCTGTGGCCTTGTGGCCTTCCCGTATCCACAGTTCTCAGTCTTAGCCAACTTTCTCTCTATAGCTAGTGTTCCAACCACCCATGCCAGCCTCCTACTAGCCACTGCTTTGGACCAATGTCACCCTTTCATTTTCTTACTTCTGTTTCTTCTGCCCCCCACCACCAATGCCCTGTGGCAAGAAAATTACCTTCCCACAAGCATAATGGCAAGAGTTATTGTCAGATTCTTTAAAAGTCTGTCACTGTCACACAGAATGAAAGAATGTTCATAGTAACAAACCACAAATATTTACGTGATCAGAAAAAGTTGGTCATGGAAAAGAGAGACAGAGAAGTAAAGGTCAGTAAGCTGAGAAAGGAAGGACTGGGTCTCAGAAGCAGGACCCTGGCAAGGGCTGAGAAGGGCTCTGGATACAGGGAAAGGGCTTTCGCATGAGGCGGAGCTGCCTTGGTTGACTGTGTAAACCTCTTGGCTGAGGCATGAGCTGGGACCAAAGCAAACCTAAATGTTGAACAGGTATATGGAGAATCCCTTTTGGGCAGTTAGAGTGATGGGCTCCTTACCCTTACTCAGTTTCTTCTTATTGGAAACTCCCATTTTCCTCTGCACCAGCAGCAGAATTCATGGCAGTGCTGTGCAAGAGGAATGAGTGAAACGCAATATTATTTCCACATTATGCAAAGTAAAGTTGAGCCACCTCCATGCTCACGACCATAATGAATGTGTCAACGTTTGCTGAAAATCTTGTTAAAAAGTACATTTCCTTCCTTCTAAGAAGCAGTCCCCTGACAACAAAATTCTGATTCAAAATTCATAACCTCCTTAAAAGTAGAGCTTCCTTGAATAAAACCATGTGGTCCTCAGATGTGCAAACATTTTAGTATTCACATAATATGCTTTGCTCATTCAACACGATTTGTCAGATTTCTCTCTTTAAAAATCAAATCTACAGCCAACAAAGGACTCAAGGCTTCTCTTCCCATGGAGATCGGCTACCGATGGAAGGGCAGACATGCAGGCTTCCCTTTATGATCTGCCAAAGGGCAGGAGAAATCCAAACCTATCCTTCAGGGAGGGCTGTGATCCCTACTGTTGGATGGACCAACTCTCTTGTTTACCCCATTCTTCATTTACATCCGTGCTTGCTAGTATCTAGCCTGTACTGGACTGGCTTAAAAACTACAATATAAATTACCGCTAAGGCAATTACCACTAAGGAATATTATAGTCACAAGATCACACCACAAAAACAAAAGAATTCATGTTGCAACAAAGAGGAGTCACAAGATCACACTACAAAAACAGAAGAATTCACGTTGCAACAAAGGGGAGTCGGGAGACAGTTACTCAGCTATGTAGCACTCAGAACCAAAGTAAGGACCCTTGAAGGCAAGCCCAGGCTTTTTTAAATGACAACTCTATTTCCTCATAGGGCTTGAATAAGGGCTGTCTCTATCTCATCCCAGGGCTAAAGCACCCAGAGAGAGCCAAACCTGTCTTCTTCAATTTCTGAGTCTTCTCCTCTGCAATTGTCTTAGGGAAATCATTTCTGTGGTCTCTGCAGTAATACTGGTTCAAGAGGGCTGTCAGTTGTGCGAGAGAATGGCAATAAAACTATTAACAGCTCACTGTGGAAACTTTCCTGTGAGCAAACCCCCCTCTACTAAAACCAAGAAATGTGATGAACAAAGGCTGTCAGCGGCATTATCTATAATAAAGACCATCTTTCAAGTTGTGAGCTAGTATCCCAATCTCACTCTTTCTCTTGTATGCCCCACCCCTTTAGTGTTGAAAAACCTCCCAACTCAACATCTCATCAAGAGACAGCATTTCCTTTGTTCAGGCTTGATTGGGAAATACTAATTCTTTAATCTATGTATTCTTATTGTAAAAGTCATGCATGTGACTTACAGAAAATGTTGAAAGTATAAAAAGTACAAAGTATGTGGGGGGAATTTTCCTCATAGCCTAATCACCGACAGGCGGTTGCTACATCCTTGCTGGATTTTCACTCTCTGCAGCTATGCATTTTAACATCTATTGAGAAAGGACTGTATATAGCGTTCGATGAAGGTACATTTTTGTCAGACTGCTAGAGAGAAAGGAAAATAATTCTTTCTCCCTTTCCGAGACTGCAGAGTCGAAGTCAACTTGTCTATGGGAGAAAAGGGCATGGTGGTTTTATATGGCTAATCTGAAATGAAGATTAAAATCACTGTCAGCTGCAAAACAAGGAAATTAAGTGATTGTCACAAACAACCTGAAACGGCTCAGTGGGATCTATTAAGATTTTTAACAGCTCGCTGAAATCTAACATCTACCTGACAGCCCCGAGGGAAGGGAAGGGGACCTGCATTATTTCTTTGACTGTCTTAAAAAAAAGAAAAGCAAACTTTTGTACTGATGGATGGGCTACAAAAGCTGACTGACCTCTACCTTCAATTAACTCAGTTTGAGATCACACCGAGACTCTGCACAGCTTGTCATCATAATCGGAGATAATACGAGTTTTAAAGGCTCAACAAGGCAAAAATTGTTGTGTATGCAAGGCACGCAAAGTATAGTGTGTGGCTGGGAAGTGTCCTGGTGTCTGTGAAGAATGAGGATGGTAGGAAGCCTAGGCCTCACCCAGATGCACAGGTGGACTCGCTGCTACCGGAAGGTGCACAAAAGCATCAATATGACTGTTTTCTGAAATGAACTTGGCATGAGGCCTACTTGAGCTCTACCTTCTCCTCAGAGTCATAGCTTTGCAAATTTGGTACCAAAACTTCGGTAGAAACGTACCTGAATGAACCTGTCTTTTTCTTCTTTGCCCTACTGTTTTCTTTGATTCCTTGCCCCTTTGATATTTCTTCTGAGTGGCCAAGAGGAAGAAGACTAAACAGATAAAGAGGCCACAGGATGCATATAAATGAGGCCCTGTCTTTAAGGAGCTCACACCATCCCATAGAGAGAACAGGTATATCCATTTGTCATTTCCATGCCTGATAATACTGAAGCATGAATCTCAAAAGTGTAAGGAGACTGAAGAGTACTTCCAAAAAGAAAGGACATTTGAGTTAAAGTATTAAAAACAATCAAGGTTTGTGACAGACTTTAGAAATCTGAAGGTTTATCAACAAGTTTATAAAATTTAAGAAAAATCACTTTGGCCTAATAGAAAAGCACTGTGGTCATTATAATAATCCCATGAGGATGGATATAGGATACCTAGACTGGGAAAAAGAAACAGTTTAAGGGAAAACTCTACTACAAAAGGACTTTTGGGACATGAGGTCTCAGTGGTCTAAGTGCCTGGTTGGCAAGCAAAAGTACTTGGGTTTGATCCCCAGTGCCACATGCCAGGCCAGTGTGCCAGCCACTGAAACCAGGTATGATGGCACATGCCTGTAATCCCAGTGCTGGGGAGGCTGAGACAGGAGCATCAGTGTGAGTTGGATGTGTATAGTGAGACCCTATACCAAATAAATAAATAAATAAATAAATATTTTTAAAAAAAAAATAAAAAGGACCTTTGGTTCTGGTAGGAAGTTCTAGGCAACACTCTCCCTCCAACATTACTTTTCTTCTGGTCCCTAGTGATCTTAATACTACAGATTATTTTATGGGAGATATTTCCTGGTTTTGAGGTCATATTCAAGGGCAAATCCCCAGGAAGGGAAGAACTCATCATCCTTCAGAAAGATAATTGCCACAAACTGATAACATGAATCCACGTCTTCCTTGGGTAGCATCATGATGGGCCAGCCTTGCCCACTGGGCTTTATCATCCTAGATGTGTGAACACCTTCACCAAAAGAATAGCTTTTATCATGTTCATTTAGTAATGGAAAATTCCTTAAGAAACACTACTGTTACACCAGGGAGTAATAGTTATGGTTGAAAAATTAGTTAGAACGCAGGCCAGTTGGTTTGTGCTTGGATTCAGTTCCTCACCAGCAACAATGACCATGCTATGTCTTTCTATGCCTCAGGTTTCTATCTGCAAAATAAAGGAACTAAAAGCGCTTCCCACTTGAGACTGAATGGATCATGCTGTATGACAATGCCCAAGAACCCTTGGCAAATGACATGGCCATAGAAGTACTAAGTTATCAAGACTCTCTGGTCCAGGATGATAGTGTGAGGCCCAGGGTGCATTCTGTATTTAATCTTGATTATCCATTAATTTGGCAAATATTTTCTAAAAACCTTCTAAGCATAGTGCTAGTGATAAATATTTTCAGGGGTAAAACATAGTTCTTCTCTTATGTCATTCAGTTTGTGCAGATATATCATGAAAGAACATAGCAACAAAGGACATTAAAAAATCTGTCCTTGTCATTGAACCCTCAAATAAATAAAACCATATATGGCTAACTAAAACTCTTCGGAGATTAAGTAGAAAGACTCAGCAAAGAGGCAAGAGGGAGAGGTGAGAATTCAGTCATGGCTTCGTATAAAAAGGAGAACGATATTCAGAACTTTAAGGTTAAGAATAATAATACAAATTATTATCATAATGTGAGCACAGGAAGGCCCTGTGAGTAGTATTATCTCAAAGAAAATCAATAGCACACACATTTACTGGGTTCCAGAGTACTTCCTCAATCCTAGAAGTATTTAAAACATGGGGAAGGCAATTTGCTTTCTAATTCAGTTATTGCTATCCCTGTTGCCTTCTCATTTCACATATATATGAATTAGAAATATTTTATGCCGATGACATGGCTGGGCATAAATTCTATAGCAAAGATGAGACACAATACTGAGGATATCAGATGTAGCAAAAATCCAGGGAGCTGGATGGCATTTTCTCTCTGATTTTTTTAAAACTCACACAGTCCTTCAGGCTCTTATCCAGTACATAAAATTTACAAGCGCTCTTTTACAAGAAGCCTTTGTACAATCCACTCTTATCTAGGTCTAAGTTTTTCCTCTTTTCTTCATTTCTAGTTCAACTACTTCCAGAACAAAAAGGACGAGGGGACAGAAAGAAAGAACAAAACAAACAAGGAGAAAGGAAGACCAAAGAAATGTAAGAGTGAGAGGCAAAACTCCCTCCATTACCTTGGGCACCTCACTCATGGAGAAGAGAACGACTTCAAGAGCAGTTCAAGATTGCATGTTTTCATAACCAGAGGCTTCAGGTCTATAAACTATTGGGCGATCTTGCTGGCTCAATAAAATCAAGCACTTGTCAGGGTTGTGTTTTGGTGTGGAGAAGGCTAAGAAAATAAATCCATCTAATGGAAAATTACAGAGGAGCTGTTCTTCCTCTGCATAAATGAGAAACTCAAACAATTTGGTTTTGGGGATGTCGCTGCCCAGTGTTCTAAAAAGTAGACACAGCTTTTGCTGCCTCGTTACAAGATGATAAATATTCATGCCAGTGAATTACTGCTCGCTAATGGCCCAATATTTGGCACACCTGTTGTGGCTCATGTCTAAAACAGCAGAGACAGTTTAGGATGACAACGCTGGCAGGTGCAAACAATAGGATATTGTACAAAGCCCATGGAAAGAACAAATTGCACATTTCTGATGAAGCCAAGGTCTCCAACATGAGCCCACCTTGCCTGGGCCTCAACGTCAAACATGGCTCTCATTTTTTATACCAAAAGAGATTCTACATTTGCTCCATTACTGGTAAAGATGATTGTTCCTGTTTCTTCATTTGTGTCTCTCACAAATGCTCTGGCACTGTTGGGGTTTCCAGTTTGGGCATCAGAGCCAGGCCTTTCGGTTTTACACTGCTATCCTTCTACATTTTAACTGTATCCTTGCACTCAAGCCATGTGGCTCTTTTGTGGTTTTTTGTTTGTTTGGTTTTGAAATTGGGGCAATGACATTATCATCCTATATGCAGAGCTTCTCAATGCTGCACTAGTGACATTGGAGACTGAGTCATTCTTGGTTGTGCATTGTGGGATGTCTGACCGTACCCCTGACCTCTTCCTGTCACATACCAGCAGCATCCTTGAGTGCTCCTTCAATTGTGACAAAAAAAATATATCTCTAGGTAGACATTGCCAAATGTCCCCAGAGGCAAAACTGACCCTACTTGAGAACTTCTGCCCTGCAGAGTGCTTTTGGAAAGCTCATGTTTCATGTGTACACAGCGCCAAGAACACCGTGGGGCATACAATCTGTGCTCAGTGTACATAGCTATGATTCTTTGCCAGACTCTATGTTAGGCATTTGAGTGGAACCAAAGTAAATCAAAGAAGACTTTCTCACCTAGAAAACTTACAGTGCTTAATTTTCTTCTTTACACTAGTCAATTCCTGAAATTATCTTGTTTGTTTAGGTGTTTGCTTGTTAGCACCTGTCTCTTTCCTGATAGCACTTAAAACAGATTAGAAATAGAACTTATTTGCCACGCTTATTTCTACAGTTCCTGAAACTTTGGCCAAGCAGAGAACATAGAAGAGTTACCAATGGAAAACGGGTCTCCTCATTAAGACATGGGTCCATATCCAGTTCCCTAAAGAGGGATTTTCTCTTTCCTCTTTGTCTCCTAAAGTCTTTGGGTCCTTACATCTCATAATTCTGCCCTTCCCAAATAAAATATTCACAAACAGCATGGATGTGTTGAGTCATTTATGAGATGAAGATTTTTTTGCTTCTTATTTAATTGGTGAGCCAAACACAAACATTTATGAAACTTCTAATCATCAAAAGGTCATATCAAAAGAGCCTGTATTTTTTCCAACACAGTTGTTTTTATTTAAAACATGTTTTAAAAAAACTTGGAATCCTTGCTGGACATGGTAGTGCACACCTATAATCCCAGCACTTGGGAGGCTGAGGTAGGAGGATTGGTGTGATTTTGAGACCAGCCTGGGCTACAAAAGTGAGTTCACGGCCTGCCTGAACTGCAGAGCAAGACCCTGTCTCAAAAAGACAAAACAAACAAACAAACAAAAAAAACCTTTTAATCCTTCTATAATTGCTCCTTTTTCTTCACTGTTTTGATTAATGATGACAGTAAAAAAAAAAAAAAAAAAAAATTAAAAGCCCAGGTTTGAATTTGGAAATGACCATTTGAGAATTTTACTGTCTAGAACACTCTATTAGAAATAAATTTTATTGGTAATTCATACATTACTCTTTAGCATGAAAATTGCCACATGTCAACCAATAATAGTCTCACAGAATCCTTCCTATTCTTTTTACCTATTGTTAATGTATGTATTTTTTTTCTACAAGAAAGTCAAAGATCAATCTCTAAATGACAATACACTCTTAATAAGTGGCTTGTTGTAATTTTTATCAATAATTTTAAAGTTGAAGTATATACAGCAAGGGCATCCACTGATGACTTCCATTTATGTGACTGACCATTCTAAGGAATCTAAATTGGTATTTACATAGTCAGAAGTAGCCACAAAACCAGTAGAATTGCTTATGCCAAGTATTCACCCAAAGAAAATTCAACTAGCACACATTGGAGCACAAGGGAAATGTTTCATGATTGCATGCACAGTTATGCTGGAATGCTGGATTACAATATAAAATATTGTTATGCTGGATTATAATACGACATATTTATTACTATGGAGCACAATAAAAACAAAAAAAGTTAAAAGGTATTGGTGAGAGTTCCTGTTTGAGAACTCTTATACTGATTAATGGTGGGAGTTTCCCCTCTAAGAAACAGAGGAGAGAAATTTGTTTATAGGATGGTGATATAAAGGAATATGGGGTCCATTTGCACAGTTAACTGAGAGCTATCTCCCATCAACCAGAGAGTACAAGAGGGCATCTTAGTAAATGCAGACATGAGGAGGAAGCCCACAGTGACCAGTGACAACCCACACCAGTCACATTATTAAATCATAAAGACTGCATGATGGGTTTTTGTTTGGTTTGGGGTGATAATTTCCAATATACCAATCTATTCTTTTCTTGAAGAACTTCCCCTCTCCATTAAGATGCAAGTGTTTAACTTGGACAATATAGAAATTATCACTATTTAACAATTCTGAGAAGGTCAATTTTTGTTGTTTTAGTAAGAAAAGATTTTAATCACCCCATCTGAAAATCAGTCACTGTTCAAGGCTTACATTTTGCAATCAACTGCATATTTTATGCAAAGTAACAAGAACTTTTAATGGCAAAAAAAAATGTTAGGAAAATATAGTAGTTCGCCTTGTCAAAGGTAACAGAATTGAAAATAATTTTAATTTTGTAATTTTAACTCATAAATAGCATCTTTATCCATTATTTATCAATTTTCAAATTTAATTAATAGTTCTGGTAATAACTGCATAATGTCTATGGCCAGAGAGCAGTGTGCATGTAGATAATAGGACATTTTAATATTTATGAAGCTCAGTTTTCTATAAATAGAGGAATTCAGAAATTACCACGAGATTAAAATTCTCCTGAAAGATAGATAAATAATTAAAAACAAAGGCAGGTATTCACTGGGAAATACAAAACCGAAGTGATCAGCAGACCCTGCCGCTTTGAGCAGTCATGGAGGTAGGAGTTCCCTTCTCAGGCTCTCCTCCAGACACATGGGTTTGTAAAAGCAAAAGCTCCCTTTCCTCTTATTAATAACAAAACTTTTAAGACATAACAGAACAAAGTTTGTTCACTAGTCAGCGACTGTCATCACTTACTGGGTCCTTTCCTACTAGTAGTATTTCTGATTTGTTGTTGGAGAGGTTTTCATTAAACCAAATAGCAAAGATAGCAATCTGGTTAAAGGTCAATGGGTTCCAGTTCCTTTTGTTTAAATCCTCCTATCTCCACTGATTTATGTGCTGCATGGCATCTGGGCAAACCATTCAGCTGCTCTACCACGAGTATGAGCAGCTCCAGGAAGCCATGAGTCTTCTTACTTTCAGCCTGTTGCATAGAAAAGAGAACCACTTTGGGGCAAAGAAAGTGACTGGAAAAAGAAATTAAGTCCACAGTTGGAAGTCAGGAGAGGGCACCAGGCAGGGTGACAGCAAGACAGACAGCCTCAAGACAGAAGCTAGTATCAGACAAAGCTATGGTATGATTAAAGTATATGAAGTGTGGACCAGCTGAATATGGGAAGGGAAGGAGGATAAAGACTGAGCTCAGTTATGTGGACAAAGATTTGGGTTGTCTTGCTTACATAATAAAACCCCAAGAAAAATTATGAATCCACACCCCAGTGGAGTGGCCTGGGTGGTACAGTATCTGTTTATCATGAGAGGGAAGTGTCCCAAATCCACAAAGGGTAAAACTTCTGCATTCAGGAACTTTGCCTTATGCGCCTTTCATCAGGAAGTTCATTTGTATCCTTTATAATACAGTGGTATTTGCAAGCATAGTACTTTCCAGAGTGCTGTCAATCACTCAAGAAAATCATTGAAACTGAAGTACAAGCCCTAGAAGCCCTACAGTTATGGGTGCCAGACAGAGATGGAGGCAGTTTAGGGACATGTGGAACTTTTGGTGGAATCTGAAGTGGAATCCACCTCCTGTGGATAGTCTGAGAAATGAACTAACTGAATGATAAGTCACCCAGTAGGTGTCACAGACTTGGCTGCAGATCAGAGGACACTAGAAGTATCCTCTGATGTCAGTGTGGCCACAGTTCTCCCTTCTGTCAAGATGAGGAAGGTGTTGATAACAGTAACTACACCCCGGGGGTTACTAGGGCAGCTGCTCATTTACCACAGGTTAAATCCTCAGCCAAGAAGTCCTTTATATTCCTAGTAGTGAAAAGAAAAAGTGAGGCTGAGAAAAATTGTGATGGCTTAGGTAGAGGAGAGCAGGACACTGAACCGTGCCCTAGAGCAGGGATTTTCATTCCTAAACTCTGCTTCTCCACCAGCACAACCCATAGTATGGGCTCTCCTCAAGGCCCTAACGAAGTGTGCAAGAAGTTGCTATGCATTCCCGTGGCATAGACAGCAGTGACCCTATATGCACGCCCCCGGCATTGGTGTGCATTCACACCTTTGGTTTTGCAGAAGGACCTCAAATAGATAAAACCTTGGGTCAGAGTTTCACCAGACCCCTCCAGGGGAAGGTAGGCTGTGGATTATTTATGTCCTTGTACCTAGAAAAGCACATTTGTATGCAGTAGCATGCAAGCAGCTTTATTATGCTAAAAACTCTAAACTGCATTCAAGAAACAAGAAAGTTAACAATTTGGCAATCCCAAAACAAACCTCAGGAATGTGGAGTGGTTTTGTAACAGGGCCTCCCCACATTCCTCCCCCAAGCAGAGCTTGTATTCTTCCTGTACTTCCTAGAGGACAAATCGGAGTGGAAAGGAAGGTAGAGCGGGCAGCCTCTGGCAGGGGCTGATTTTAGATGCTTTGCAGGTGCTCAGACCTTGTTTTTTTGAACAGGATCAAATCCTAAGATTTTAAACCCAAACCCTCCAAGAGCACAGTCTCGAGACTCTCAAGGACAAAATGATTATCTCAGATCTCCAGAAACTGAGTTGTGCATGAAACAGCTCTGGGAAGGGAAGAGTCACTTGTGTATCTTAATTTCCCCTCAGCTTAGAAAGAATATAAATTTCTTCCTGGCTGAACATAGTGATTTGTAACTGGATGCATTTTAGCTAAAATCTTTCTCCCCGGCAACAATCGTTTAGGGACCATATTATTTTTTTCATTTGATCCTTTTGAAAAGTTTCACAGGATACTTTTAAGTTATATATCTTCACTTTAAAGAGCACAGCTATTTACTGAGGCATGTTATCCAAAAGGGCACAAATAAACAGACTTGTTGAATTAACCCTCAAACACATTTTCACATTAAAACAGGAAATCCCTTTAACAATTTGCCATGCCAAAGTGTTTGCAGGAGTTGTATTTGTTATAAAACATTGGCATTTGAAGTATACAGTACAGAGGAAGAATCTTGTGAATTCATTCTGATTCAACACACAAATGTTTAAGAGTGTCAGATGTGTGCTGGGCAGTTATAGAACAGAAATCCCTGCTAGCTCCCAAGAAGAGACAACTAAAGGGGACAGTGACATAGGAATGCATTTTAATTGTGGTCCAGTTATAAAGGAAACAAAAAGGAAGGCTGTAAAGGCAGAGAATAGCTTCAGAGCAGGTCACATTCAAGAGTGAATCAAATTAAAATGCAAACACTAAGCCTTGTCCCTTTTATGTTTTTAACATTATAATGCTTTAGCATTTATTCCAAAGATGCAAGACTTGTTCAATAGTTGAAATCAATTACTGTAATCTACTATATTAACAGACTAAAGAATAATATCACATTAGCCGGTGCAGAAAGAGCATTTTACAAAATAATGTCACCTGTTTACATGTGAAATTCCATGAGAATTTGCTAGAGCTCAGCAAAAAGGTGTAAAAGGCAGAACAACACTGCAGTGTCTGAGATAGAGGGACAGTTGGAAACGGGCCTTTGGGTCCAAGAAGAGCAAATACTTTTCAGGCTTTCCTGAGCACACACAAACTATGCATAGTCCAGTCCATTGAAAATATCCAGGAAAGGGGCCAGTGGACTAAACTCCTGCTTTGCCAAGCGCAGGGACTGGAGTTCCATCCCTGGTCCCACATGCTGTGCCAGCCCCATCCTTGGGACACAGTGAGCCAGAGATTGACTCCAGGAATGGTGGTGGTGGTGTTGCGTCCCTATGATCCCAACACTCACTGGGGAGGCTGATAACAGGAGGATCACTATGGGTCTAACCTGTGTAGTGAGACCCTGTACCAAACACATAAAGTGAAATAAAAAACAAAACAACAATAACAACAAAAAAAAAGTCAGAAAGGTAGGGGCCTACTTTCCATCACAAGATGGGTGAGAAAAAGGCACATGCAAGTGAAAAGTGAGCAAAGGAACTTGTCAAATATAGCACCCAGAGCTTACATTGCAAAAATGTCACTACATAAAAAGTATACTAAGAACCAGGCCTCAGACAGTAAAGGAAATAGATTATTAGACACACTCCCCTAGATGATATTCCTTAAGACACATGGCTGTGAAGTACCCATCTAATGTTTTTATTAAGTTGAAACCACAGCACTTTCTAGAAGCCCCTGCACGGGATGCTGTAGGGATCTTCTCTGTTTGTGGTAGAGGCTGTTAATAAAACTCTGTGCGCTGGGTGGCTTGTAAACAACAGAAGAGTGGCACATTCTCTTCTGGAGGCTACATTTCTCAAGCCAAGGTGCCAACAGATTGGCTGAGGGTTCTTTAGGTGTCCTTATAGGGAACAAAGGTTAAGAAGTTCCCTCTGGCCTATTTTACAAGGACATTAGCCTCTTCCACCAGAGCTATAGCCTCACAACCTGATGCTTTCCTAAAGGCTCTACATTTTTTTTAACATGTATTTAGGACAGGGTCTACAGGGTCTCACTATGTAGACTCGACTCGTAGTTATCCTCCTGTTTTCAGTTTCTCAGATGCTGGGATTATAGGCATTCACTACCATGCTCAGTCTCAGTCGCTGTCTCAGTGCACCCTGGGGGCAGGGAGGGCATGGTACACCAGGCCTACCTATTTTGTTATTATTTTTATTAATATGTATTTGTCTTACAAAATTATCATATTTACCATAGAAAATGTGCATGTGTGCATAACATTTTAATTTTTTTCCATTTCCTCCCCTCCCTTCAATCCTTCTTTCCCTCTCCATTTATAAAAACTGTGTTTCCATTTGTCCTTTCATGATCTTTTCTTCATTTTTATGTTATTAAGTTTATTGCTACAGTTCAGATATCCACAATGATCAGATTCACCATATAAAATATGGGTCTATACACGATATATCCTGTGTCTTTCTTTTAATATTTAAAATATGAATTTTATGGCCAGTCAACAATCAGAGCATAGCACAGATCTAGAAAGAAAGAAAGAAAGAAAGAAAGAAAGAAAGAAAGAAAGAAAAGAAAAGAAAAGAAAAGAAAAGAAAAGAAAAGAAAAGAAAAGAAAAAACTGGTGTCCATATCTATGGGCCATGTATTCTGTGTCAGGATTAGTGATGTCATATTTCATTTTTTTTGTATTTGCTGAGAGGCCCTGCTGGCACCAGAGTCTTATTTGGATTTGGTACTTGTCCTTCAGAGAATTGGCTATGATTGCAATGATTTTGAATATTTTTGTTTGTTGCAAGGGCTTCCTCTGAGATATAAGTCAAAAAGTATGATGGCTCCTTGGTGGCTCCATCCCCAGAGTGAAGTTTAGCATCCTCTGTCTACTTCTGTGTGTGTGTGTGTGTGTGTGTGTGTGTGTGTGTGTGTGCATTTGTGTGTATGCATGTGCGTTTCTGTCTGTCTTTGTATAAATATGGGCATAAGTACTATTATTCAGAACAAACAAAGTAAATATGTGATCAAAATATATCATGAACACTCCAATAATTTTTAAAAATTAGTACAGTGAAAGACTATTGCCCTTCACCTTCCTCAAAATATTCCCTTCCCTTTGTATACAGTTATCCCATCATTCTTGCACTCTCTGAAGCATTTCTAGAAGTCTTCTTTTATGAATGTCTTTTGTGATGCTGCCATGGTTGCCTCAATGTTCTGAGCCCACTTGAAAGACTTAGGGCAATTTGTCAAATAAAAACATTCCAGCATGTCCTGATGCACTTTATTCAATGAAATTGTCACTGTGCAACTTCTGGCTTTCCCCCAGAGTTAAAAGGAGGGAGATAAATAAGCATCTTTAGTTGATTCAGGACATGGAGGCAGCCAAAGCAGCACAACTGGAACCATTCCCGAAAGGATTTTCAGAACTGTTTCAGAAAGTGCCAAAAGAAAACCAAACCCCAAAACAAGAACAAAATCCAGAAAGTGGCAACTACCATGGGTTAAACAAGAGGGAGTATTTTGAAAGGGTTAATCACACTATATCTTCTACTACAATACTTTGAAGTTTAAAAAATACTCGCTATGTTTTCTAATTGCTTCTCATATTGGTGAGAATAGTTATAGATAAGAACACAGGCATGAAAATGAGAGTCATGCACTAGAGGTAAATAACAGATATGTATATTTATTTATTTTTCTTTAAATTTTTTTCTTGTTTCAGAACTTTTATTTGTTTATTTATTTGTATGGCCAGCTCAGCCTGCCCTCAGGGCAGGGCTGGTGCAGCATGTGGTGCCGGGGATCAAACCGCAGTCCCTGCAGCCGCCCAAGCTCTCCTAAGCAGGCGCTTTAGACCACTAAGCCATCCTGCCCAGGGCCCCTAGATATGTATATTTAGAAAGATACATTAGATCCTTATATAGATGGAATCAAGTGAGTAGGAATAAATATGAGGAGATACAGACCAGGATATGAGCATACACAGAGAGATTTAGATTTGTATGGATGTGAACACACAGACACGGATAAATCAATAAAAAATAGATAGATAGATAGATAGATAGATAGATAGATAGATAGATAGATGGATAGACAGACAGATAATGAAATACAGATAATTGACAGCTGCTTCACCAGTGGATGGCAATACAACACTCACAATGACATCCCACTGTTCCCATCTCTGATAACCAATTACAGCACCATGCTTTCAGGGGACACAGATCATTTTCCAATCCTCTTTCAACATTGATTTCTTCTGGATCCCGGCACTCCTGTCAACTTATCAAGGCAGACAGGCATCCTCAGCCACATCTCAATGACAAGGAGAAGAGGTTCTGTCTGGCCTAGTTGCCTAGTCCAGAGGGAGGAGGCAGGGAAGCCATTCTGTGAGCACACAACTGTTCATTTCAGCCATAATACAGTGCTCTTTTGCTAGGATTTCTTGGTTGAGTCGAGTTCTCCAGCTCTGAACAGCTCTGACCTGACTGAGACTCAAAATGCCCTTTCGAACACCTTTGACAGTCATGCATGCTTGGAATTATGAGGCTCCCACACTCCTCGGTGTGCAGCATCGCTTCAGACTCCTTCACAAATTGACTTAGGGTAGGAACAGGATGAGCTCTTCAAAATTCTATTATACTGTGGAGGTGCCAAGTATCTATAATGTACTTTTAAAAGAAAAAGAAGAAAGAAAGAAAGAAAGAAAGAAAGAAAGAAAGAAAGAAAGAAAGAACTTCAGTTGCCAAAAATAGTTCCTCAAATGAGAAGGAGAAAAGGAGCTGGCCTCCAAATGACCAAATACCCTAACAGTATTATTAATTCCCCTCCTATAGCAAAGTATTAAAAATTTTTAGTTTTAGCGACAAATAATATTCAAACATTAAGTACATCCACATTTGTCCAAATTTTATGTTCTTTTGGCAGAATGAGACACTGTATATAAGGTTTCTCAGCATGTTTAAGTCTCCTGTGAGATGATAAAGTATGACTAGATGGCAAGGGAACTGTAGTAGAGGGCCATAAGTGTCCAGGAGACCAGACATTGGCTTGGCAGTAGTGCGTGCTGACTTCGAAAGGTGAGCCTTAGGCCCTCAGAGCAATGCCACATGGACCAAGCATCCCACGGTACCCCAAATCACGAGATCAAGTGATGCTCTCTTGGAAGATGTGTGGTCATCAGTCCCTTTCAGTGCTGTCTATTTCTCCAGGACACATGGGCATTTTGAGCCCCTTGTTAGAGAAAAATTCTCAGTCCCATCCATTGTTCCTCTGGGTTTCTCCTCTCCTGTAGAGAAGGATGGATGAAAACATATGGTGTGTTTGTTTAAATAAAAGAAAAATGATCACATGGCTCATAAGATAGCTCAGTGGTCTAAAGCACCTGCTTAGAGAGTTTAGGCAAGTATGCAGGGACCATGATTCGATCCCCAACACCATAACCCACACCAGACCTGCCCCCAGGGCAGGCTGAACCAGAATCCTACCACCCAAAAAACAATCAAAGTCAAAGACATGTTGTCATGAACCCCCTCAAAATTCTTCCTCTGGCTTTGAAACCCCTTTTCATAATTCGTATCTCTTTTACTTCTTAATATTTTGCATTTTTTCTGAGTATGTGTTTGTATTACATAAGGGTTATATTTATTGTGAGGAGCTGGTACATGTACATAATACTTCTTAATTTTTTTTTCCCTACACCTAACCTTCTTCCCTGCTTGGCCCCCTTCTCAATTGCAAAAGCTCTATTTTTATTTTTCCTTCAGTCCTTTTCCTGTCTCTTTCCCAACTCCTCTTCCTTCCCTTCTGTTTCTTATACTCCCTCCATTTCAATAAGATCTCCCTATTTCCCATCCATCTATTTTCTATTTCACTTCCTTCTTACAGTTTCTCATGTAAGAAAAATCTGATTTATTTCACTCAATATTATAGTATCAAGTTATACCCCATTAGGAATGTGTCTTAATTATTTGTGTCCTTGTTGAAACAAAATACCTGATGCCCAGAGTTAAAGGAGAAAAGGTATATTGTAGCCTGCATTCTATACAGGTTTCAGTTTATAGTTGGATGATTCTGACAGAAACTGGAATGGCAGAGAGGGATCGCAAAAGAGAAACAATTCATGGCACACAGCAAGAAGACGGCAAGCCAGGGAAGCAGCAAGGAAGCAAGCCACCGCAGCAAGCAACGATTGCATCTCTCTTCCTGTCCCTTATACTCTCTTCAGGCTCCCCATGCTTATCACAAGTAGCTCTCTCCCAAGGTGGGACAATCAATCCTAATATCACGCTGTGAACCAATCCTAGCACCCCACCCTTACTGAAAAGCCCTACTATGACCACAAAGCTGTGAGCTGATGTCTACATACAAGCCATGACAGAATGCTACAAGTTTTATCTTCCTTTATATCAGTGTAGTTTCCCATTGCATTTAAATACCAAGCCATTTCAGAAGTCCTCTTTCATGAGTGTCTTTACAAGGTGCGATCTAAACATGGTGAACGCTGCCCAGTGGCACCCGATGGAAACATAGGCTCATAAAGCATATAGCCAATCTTTAATTGCCTCATTCACCAGTTCTGACACCATGTGAATTTTCATTCTCCCCAAACTCAAAGCAACCATGAGAGATTACTATTTCTAATAGATTCAGCATATGGAGCAGCTATAGAAACACAACTAAAGACATGAAAGAGGACTTCAAAAACTACTTCAAGCAGTGGCAAGAATGATGGGATAAGTGTGTACAAAATAAGAGGGAAGTTTTGAGGAGGATTAACCGTAATGGGTTTCTTATGGTGTTTTCTTCTTCTTTTTTTTTAAATTTAGACATTCACTGCATTTGTTCATCACACCTCATATGTGTGAATTTTAAGGTATGGTGATTATCTTGGGTATACATGATACATCATTCTTACACATTTTCAGTTTTAGTCTGGAAAGTAGGTTAAACCATTATATATTGCAATAAAAGCGCTAACCTCCTCAATATTTTATTTGAGTTTTATTAATCATGATTAAATAAATAAATTCCTATGATGACTCCTTGGAGCAAGCAACAGTAATAAGGATAGCAGAGTTCCCAAGCCAACTTCACATCATAATTCCAGTGTTCCAGGGAATTACAGCCTGCCTTTAAAGGAGCCCACCCCTTTGTCTCCTCATGTTAGATCCTATCACTATGCACTTTTCATTTGTCCTTCCCTTTCTGGCTAGAAGAATCTAGAGATCCAGTCTCTCAATTTTACGTGGTCTACCAAACTAGACCAGGTGCGGGAGCCTCACTTGTTGGCCAAAAATATAAATAAGCTGGGGTTGACTCTCCACATTTTCTTCCCTCATGGTACAACAAAGTTGAAGTTAAAAACTGTCCTGTGCAGCTACTGAGATAGGGAAGTTAATTTGTTATGGCAGCACAACCTAACTTATCATGACTAATGGACTCTCCAAGCTGAATTCCCTAGAGGTACAGAGCCTGTCCTAGAAACACCCTCTAACTATGATGAAAATTCAACCATCTGCTCTGGTATTGATAAGATAACAGACACATCAGAAGAGTCTTCATAGTATTTATAGCAATGGCAGACATTTCTGTGTTGTAGAGAAGATTGCAGAATTTACAATAAGTTTTATATTAAAACATGAGAAATAGTAGACTCACAGCAAAGCCTCTTGATCATTATGTGATGAAAATATAAATATTTAGCAGCTAATTTTTTTTCCTGGTCTTACGACATTTTCTACAATTAGCTTAAGTCTATACAGTGACATTTGGGGTAGAGAAGAAGCCTGCTTGAGGTCCCTCCTATCCGTGCTGAATTCCCTTCCACCTAGGATAGGGCAGCCTCTTCCAGTCCATAGCATAGGCCAACTAAATTTTAGATATCCCAGCATGTCCGATCCGGGAGTTGCCCTGCTCCTAAATGCTGTAAGTCCTCATGAGATTCTGATGGATCTGGTTCCCTATGTAGCAACACTAAGCTTTCCAAGGGTAGCTAGGAGCTCTAGCTCATGCATGAATCTAGGAAACAACGCAAACAGCATGACCATGATCTGATCTTCTCCCTGTTTTATCATTGAGAGTTCCACATCCTTGAAAAGATTGCTCATACTGATCTCAGTGAAACTGGGGCTTCTGTTGACCAAGAGGCAAAAAAGGAGTGGTGAGAAATAACAGCCTGTTAAATGTGTGCAGACTTCATTGCTAACTCTCTGGTAGAATCAAATTGCTTTAGAAGAAAACCATGTTTATGACACAATTATGTCTTAGGCTGTCTGGGCTGCCTTATGAAATCCCATAGTCAAAGAGGCTTAAACAACAGAAAATTACTTCCTTCCATTTCTGGCTGCAGGAAGTCCACTGGGGTCCCAGCATAGTGGGTTCTGCACTGACAGCCTCCTCTTCACTGTATCTTTTCTCCTTCTCCTTTTAGGTTGGAAATCCTACTATATCAGGGCTCTCTGATGATATCATTTAGTTTACTTTCCTTTCTAAAAGCTATTTACAGATACAGCTATACTAGTGATTCAGGCTTCAACAACAGAAACTTGGGATTCAAACATCAGGCAATAGCGTAAATATAGATCGCTACACCCCATCCCATCTAGTCCTCTCCAAACACATTTGAAAGTCCAGTGGTAAGAAGCCCACTGGACTCATAAGAACTTCCTCTGATAAGGTGAGAGGAACCTTAGCAAATGCCAGACATGCCAACTGCTGAAGTTCCTAAATACCTGAGTGACAGCTGCAGCTGTAAGTGTTCACAAATCTCCAAGTACTTAAGAGACAGACTTTGAATAAGGACCTGTGATTTATTTATTTATTTTTTTATCTTTTGAGACAGGGTCTTGCTATGTAATCGAGACTGACCTTGAGCTCACTATTGTAGCAGAGGCTGGTCTTGAACTTACACTGATCCTCCTGCCTCAGCCTCCCAAGTGCTGGGATTACAGGTATGTGTTGCCATGTCCAGCTTGATTTACATTTCTAACCACCTCCCAAGTGAAACTGAAGTTGAAGGTCCAGCAATGACCACAAAAGAGCTAAATGTTTTCAGCGTTCTCCATGAACCTACACGGAGGCTTTAAACACCCATGACTTGCATCACCTGTGTCTGTAAAAAAAAAAAAAAAAATCAGCAAAACAGACTAACTAAGACAAAATCAGGGAGGTGAGGCTGAGACTGTTAAAGTACAGTGTACAGGTCTACTGAAGCTCTGGTTACTGTCTGTGTTGCTTCAGCTCCTTGTTTCCATTATGGCTGCAGTTTAGGTGTAAGTAAATTCTCCCACATGTACTTGAGTCCCCAGAACTGAAAGTCCTGCAGAACAGGCTGCAATCTACAGGCAGGATAGAGACCAATGTGTACTGGCTAGGATTCTCTTAGAGGAACAGAATCAAGAAATTTGCAAGGAGATTCATCAGGCAGGCTCATAGGATCAAAAGTTGGGAGAGTCCACATGACATCTATGATTGGAGAGCCAGATGATCTGGCAGCTGCCCAGCTAAAGAAGAGGGAAGCTGCAGAGCAGGAGGGACCTAGGAAGCACCAGTTCCAGCCCCGTGTCAGAGGGCCAGAAGCTCCCTGGAAGATGGAGATCATGAGACATGGCCAAAGGCCATGACAGCAAAACATGAGCAAATAGGAGTTCGTGAAAATGCGGATACTTCCTTCTTTCTCTTTATTCACCCAGGCTACATCCTGAGTGGGTTTTCATTCCTCAGTTTGTTGGTCATCGTGTCAGTCATCTACAGACACACCCCTACATCAGCTTTACTAATCTGCTACACTTTTCTTAATCCATTCAATTGACATACGATTAAGGAAAGAAAAACAATGTTAGATATTAAAATGTACTCATCTGCAAATTATTTTAACATAATATTTTTGAAGTATGTTTTCTAAAGGCGCAGATGCTACTCATAATTAAGGTGTGTGTGTGTGTGTGTGTGTGTGTGTGTGTGTGTGTGTGTGTGTGGCTGGCAGTAGGGCAGTAGTGGTGGCAGAAGACAGCAACTAAACGTAACTATACACCAAGCACTGAAACCTACCAAGCAGAGAGCAGTGTATTGCCCTGTACAGGAACTATTTGGAGTAAAAAAAAAAAAAAACATATTTATTACTTCAACCACCCTTCAATAAAAATGGATTGAATTCTAGTGAAAATCTATTAGAAAATAAAGAGAGCAATGTTTTTGTTTCTCTGTTTTGGTTCAAAAATGAAGCCTAACATTCGGTCATTTCATATTCTCCTAACTTATGATGACAAACAACAAGAGGTCAGTTATCTGCTGCCCCTCCCCACCCCAAGGAGAGCTTCTGAAATTTATTCTGCCTAACTGACCAGCCGCAAGTCTCCCTCCTGATTTCCCAGATTACTTCTGGGTAAGCAGCGTCAATTTAGGGAAATCCACAGAATGAGTGAATGCACAGCTTGTCTTCAGGATAGATAGAACTCAGAAGTAAAGACAAAGAAGGGCAGATATGACAGGGCTGGTGGTGCCTCTCTTCACACTAAGCAGTCTGGCTCAGCAATGACCAACAGTCAGGATCTTAATCTAAGTATGTTTCCTCATCAGTAAAGGAACAATTAGAGCATCTTCTTGGTGTGACGGGCTAGTTTATCAGGTACAGATAAAATGGTTATCATAAGGATAACAGTTGCTCAAAAATATCATTTTATATTTTTAAAATATCTGTGTTTCATGCCATTTAATGTTTTCTGGAAACATCAATGTGTCCTTAGATCTTTATTATCTTCTGTTGCCCCCAAGTTTGAAACAGTGGAATAACGCTGCGAACAGGAATGGCTTCCATTTTATATGAAATTTTAAATGGCTGAGAGGCTAGTAAAAACTACAATTTGCCTACATAAGTCTATATTTTATAATTAAATTATAAAAGTATGGCTGACAGTTATTAAAAGGCTTGTAAATCTAAATGAAGGGTGATTTTATACTCTTTGAATTAAGTCAGGTTTTAGGTGGCACCAGCCTAACATTGGTCAGGTCGCTACAAGGATGTGTTGTTATGACTGCAAATCTGTACCGCTGCAGTGTGACACAGAAATGACCCTTTTCACTCCATGGATTTGTGTCTGCTGTTCTCATTTTTATTTAGATTCTCAAATTTCTCCAGTCTTTCCTGCTGGAAGTCCCCGGAAGGTGAGGTCTGCTTCTTGCTGCCATGCGCTCGTTATTCTTGGAGTACTTGCTGTGATTCTGGCAAAACACAGAGACGTTCCTGGTTCTTCTTAAGCTTGCTCTGCTTGACTTCTATACACAGCTTTTGCTCCTCTTAGTGTTGGTTCCTTTAGAAGTGTATGGCATAGCCAAGGTCAAGGGATGCTCCATACTCTGGGGATCCCTTTGCTTCTAAGCCCTGGAGTTTCCATAATTATCTACATATATTAGAAAGCTTATAACACAGCTGAATGTGTTATGGACTAAACAACGAAGCGACCGGAAGCAGATAAAGCAGAAAACATATCAATAGCAAAACCATACACTGATGTACACAGGATGAATCAGATATTGGTCTTAAGAACCTTCAAGGGGTTCAGCATATTGATTATAGCACAATGTAACGCTAAAATTATGTTTGGAATACATTTCACTCTTGTATTTTTGATATATACTGCTCCTTGTGTAAACTCAGTTACTGTCATTCTCTCAAGAGTAGTACTTGAAAATAAGAGACTGGGCCAAATACCATATTCTTGAAAGGGTACAATTTTGTATTTCCATGAATTTCCAAATATTTGTGTCAAAATTGTGTAACTGCTTATATCACATTGTATGGAAAGTCATTAGAATATCAATGATGGCCAGAAAATATCATTTCCAAGCTAAGTCAAAGATATTTGATACTCAGAAAGCCAGTGATGATAAGCTCAAGTACCTATGTTACAGAGTAATAGTATCACAAAGCTTTTCTGCTGGAGGGCTCAGAATGTAAGTTAACAGACCAAAAACTGGAGAAAAAGAAGGGCTATAAGGATAGCCAATATTTTGGCCCTAGCCCTTCAAGGTCAAAAAAGACCCAGGATATAAGAGAACCTGTGCTGTAATATCCTATAACTCAGAGGTGTCCCAAATTTCCTGGTCAAGGAGATTATGGGACCTCAGAGGAAAGGGATGAATGAACTGTGGTGCATCTAAGGAGAGTCACCCAGAGAAAAACACTCTCTCAGGCTTTCACAGAAAGAAAAATGGCCAAGCAATGGCCGTGACTTGTCCCGAAGGCTGACACTAACAACAGTTCTACAAAGTACTGCCTATGGCCCCAAACTTAATCCTGAGGGGATTTGACCCTGGAAGATACAAAAAAAAAAATGAATATTTTGTTATACAGGTCTTGCTTCAACTTGCCCTTAACCACCCAGCAGGAAAAAAAATGCTTAATTACAATGCATAAAATAGAGCTAGATTGGTGAGATGAGCTTTAGGAGGCTTAGATTCAGTAGCCTCCAACATCACAAACTTCACTGGTGGCCCACTGCAATTGCAGAATATTTGACTGTATATGTACCTGCTTCCTCTTAGTCCAAAGAGAAGTATATTCTTTTCCTCTTTTTTCTAAGCAACATCAATAGGGAGGTGGGTCATGCCCACACACTGTACTCTGTAGAATGATTGTGAGGACAATATGCAGTATGTCAACTTTCAAAGAAAAGAAAGGGAAAAAGAAAAAAAAAATAATGTTGATTTAGAAGGGTTAATGTTTAATTGTTTGATCAAGCTTATATACCTATATGTATTAATCTAAACTGATCTGATGATGAAAATATGTAATATAACTCGTGTTAAATTTAAACAATATAAAGGAAAAAAAAAAGCTTAAACTCATACTTATGTCTTTCATTCTAATCCAACAATGTAAAGTGCTGCAGTTGTTGATATCTTGCTTTTATTTACGTTTTATTAAGTTTACTGAGACAATTTAGATATACATAATGATCATATGCATCCTAGAGAATTTGTTCCTAAACATGATATATTAAACACACATTTTACCTAATGGCTTTCTTCTACTCTATTGTTTTTCTTAAATATACAGCGTCTGTAGTAGTGTTCTAACTGGGATAAAATCTATTTTACTTTGTCTAAAGCCATCTATATTAATATCTGTGAAAGATAATTATGTTACATAGATTCCCTGGACTATGGTTAAGTACAAAAGATCTTTCTTTTCCAATCATTTAAAGGTTCCCTGTATATAATGCATGCTTTCTTCTGATCATTTTCAGGATTTTTAAGATAAATTTATTTTTTAGTCTTTTATCTATCTATCAATCGATCGATCAATCTAATTATTTCTTTTGTACAAGGTCTTGCTACCTAGCTCAAACTCAGTTATTCTCCTGTCCCAACCTCCCTAGCAGTGGGATTACAGGTATATGTCACCATGCCTGGGTTTTGGTGGCCAGTTCAGTACAGGGCTGGCAAGGTATGTGGTACCAAGGATTGAACTCAGGTCCTTTCCCTTGTCAGGAAGGTACTTAGACTGCTGAGATATCTCTCTAGCCCTTAAATTTATTTATTTTTAAAGTTTTTATTGCTACTACTGTGGAAGTTTAAATTACAGTAAGTGTGGTTTTCTTTATATTTACCCTTCCTGAATTTTCCTGAGATCTTTGAATGTGTTAACTTTGAAGCATTTGACCAGATTTAGGAAGATTTTACCTGTGGGTCACGTAACATCTTGTCTCTTCTCTTTCTGAGACTCTAATTACTTCAAAGCTATACCTCTAATGTTGCTTTCTATGCCACTGCTGTTCTGTTAATAATTAAGTGATCTTTCTGCTCTTCATATTCAATGTCTTCCATTTATGTACATTAAACTAAATGACTTATTATGCTACCTCCATTATGCTTTCAAGTCCATGCAATGAAGCTGTTATTTCAAATATTTTAATTATAAAATTTCCATTATTATATGACTATTCATTAAGCTAAATTCCTCTTTAAATGTATACTACCTGCTTGAAAGTCCTTATGTTAATTCCAATATCTTTTTTTTTAATGTATGGCTAGCTCAGCCTGCCCTGGGCATGTGGCTGGAACAGTATGTGGTGCCAGGGATCAAGTCACAGTCCCTGTGGTTGTTTAAGCTTGCCTAAGCAGGAACTTTAGACCACTGAATTTTCTCACTGGCCCAGCAATATCTTGATCATGTCAGGATTAACTTTTTTTCTCTTAAGTATGGGTGATATTTTTCTATTTTTTCACACATCTAGTAATTATGACTTATATCATGCATAATATATTGTGAGGACTAGATTTTTTACTTTTATTTTTATTATTAAAAAGAATATAAAATAGTAAAATAATAATAATAATAATTAGATGTGATACAGAACTTCACAAAACAAAACAATAGGAATTTAATAATGGTTGCTCTATGGCATAATGTTGTCTTCAAGTTAGTTATTCAGATTACCACATATAAGCATACAAAATTGATTTTAAAAAAAATAAAAGAAAAAGAAAAAACTATGAGAAATTAAAAAGAACAAGAAAAAAAGAGTAAGCATCAATTACTCTCTGTAGGGCAGCAGAAATCAGAATGGACACTAGATTTTGCTATCTTACTCAGAGAAGGAAGCATTGATTTTTGTTAAGGCAGGCAGCTACCTTAGCAAGGTTCAGATTTCTACTCTCTTTGCTGTGTTTAGCAGCTCTGATGTCTTCCTAGTTCTTTCAACCTTCAGGCTAATCCTCCCCATGAGTTCCCACAGAGTCTTTCCCACATGCCAGCAATCAACCCATAGTCCAGGAAGCTGTTGCAGGCATACTGTGTCTGGTGCTTCTTCCTCGTACGTAGGAATCAGTCTTCCCTTTTTGCTGCTCTGGACAGCCAACTCTCATACTTGCATTTGTCCAACCCACTAAGAGCACAGCTTTCTTTTGCTTTAGATTTGCCTTGTACCACATAGATTGGGGTGTCCCTCTATGGTGAGTGCCAAATGCATGCCGTTTTCCCCAGCTGCAGTCCTTCTTTTCCAAGGGTCAATAGCCACCCAACTTCTGCTCTTCAGGGCTGCTGCCAAGTCTTGCCTAGAATGTGTAACTCTTTTGTGTAGGAGGTTGGGTCCAAAGCAAAATAATCTGGTATTTCCATAAGAATAAGACTACTAGTGTTAATTTTAAATATCATTATAAATATATAATCCATATGCAAAATTATACATAGTTGACATCTATAATGTGATATATAACATATATAAATCAATGTATATATAGCTATGGGTATAAATACATGAAGCTAGCACTATCATTGAGCTAATGATATATGCATCACTAACAACAACACTACAGCATTTTCAAAGACATTTAGAACCACACCTAAGAAATATTATCATATTTATTTCTATTCATATAAAAATCCAAACTGTGTTAGTCTATAATAAGATTATATAAAATGTAGTTATATATTTTCTGCGCAAACACCTATTACAGAGTTGATTATAAAAATAAAAGAGTAAATGATCTAAAGATTTTGAAAAATAAGAAAACTTTTTAGATAACCATGCCATAACTGAAGGGTAGATAGTTACACAGCTATTAAAACTAATTGAAAAGAATTTTGAAGAACATGACCATCATTATGTTATAAAAATGCAAGCATAAAAGATTATGAAGGAATACAACACAATTTTGACAGTTACCATTGGACTTGATGGAATTTGAAAGATTTTTAAATTCTATTTTGTTGGTATTTTCCACCATGTCTATGATAAAAAAAAATTATTTTGATAGTCATAACATCTGATTTAAAAAAAAAATTTCCTGTCTTTATTCCATTTTTTCTGTGGTCCTTAGGAAGTCATTCATTTTCATATGCCATCTGGAACATCACCACATCCTTAGACTTCCCTGAAAGAGTATATAATTAGACTCTTTGGAATCAGAATCCTGAGGTCAAGATTTTGCTGGATCATTTATCTGACCAAATGGCCATTGGCTGTCATTTCATTTCCCCAACTCTTATTTTCTCTATCCTGTACATCAAAGGCAATAACAATATTTATTTGAAAAAAAAATATATAGCAGGAGCAAAAGTGATTTTAAATAGGAACATACTCCTAAGTGCTACCTGTCTTTCCATGATAAATATTTGTAGGCTTTTAAAATGGATAGTTTCATGTTCCTAACCTGATCTTTTCAGCTAGAACATAAGGACCATCATGGCTCTTTGTAGGTCTTGGCTTAGTTATTTAAGTTTTAAAAATTTGATAATGACCTGATAACATAAAAAAACACTTCATTTTCATTTTTTAAAAGATGCCTAATTGTTTATCTATGAAAGTTACTTTGAAATATGTCTTGACTGCATATATTCTCCTGTAATTCTTGCTCTGTTCCTTAGCATAATTTCTCATCCTTCCAAAATCACAGAAAAAGCAATTTTCCACTGCTATTTTGGGGTGAATGTAGGGTTTTTTGCAAGAAGTACTGTTCTTCCAGCCTCCACTCCTACCCATAGCCTGTAATTCAGTTCAGTAAGTTCTCTTTTATCCACACACATCGATTACTCCTTTAAAAATGAAATAATTTCCCACTCAAAGACTTTCATCTGTTGATCTCAGCACTTCAGAAACTAATTAATCTGCACAATATGTATATATCAGCACTATTCTTTTTGTTTTTAGATGAGCAAATAAACAGTATGAAATTAAACAGATTGCTCAAGGTCAAAAAACATATCAACATCTGAGCCTGATTTGAACTCACAATCTCATATGTTCATATTCAAGGCTAGGATTAGCACAGAAGCCACTAGACCTAAATAAACTCAAAGCATTTGAGAGTCAGAGTCACAGAAGACTACATCACATGGTACTGCACATTAAGCATTAAATATGGCCTCCAAAGTCAAGTAAATTCCCACAATAATAATTGTAAATATGATGACTTACTTTTTTGGAATTTCTTCTTCCTTCTTGACAGAAGCTGATCATCAGGTTTCTTGGACAAAACCAGTTACACTATTTCCCCAGAATCATTATGAAAACAAGAGCCCTTTATGTCTCAACAGTTTTCAAGTTAAAATTATGAATTAACTGTTCACTTACAAAACATCTGGACTATAGCCATAATATCACAAAGTAATTACAGGCTGCCATGCCCTTTCTCAAACCCACCAGCCAGGAAGGAAAACAGTGTTACATTTCTGAAGCTGTGGTAGACAAATGCAATGGGAGATGAAAAGAAGGTAGAATATAGCAGTAAACAGTGAGGTTAGAAGGAGCAAGGAATTCTGGGAAGAGGGAGATAACTCAAGACTGAAAAAGAATTGGAAAGACCATGGGTCCTCTGTTGAGCCTTCATTGTCTAGAAGCCATGGAACATGGAGCACTAACAAAGATTTCTTGTTCCAAGTGTCAGAATTAGCAGAGCAGTACTTTTGAAAGTGGGCTGGTTGGTAAGAATAAATACTCCAGCAGTACTCACAATATCCCAAAGAGCAGTGCCTATTCCCAAGATCCAAGCATGCCAATGCCTGAGGGCCTGAATGACCTGGGTGGATTAGAGCACCCATTCTACTCTCCATAATCAGATGTGTGGTCTAGTTGCTTAAAATCCTAGTAACTGGATGCTCAGAGTCACTTAATTTGATTTTTTAAAATGGAATAATGTGACATTTTAACATCTACTGTGGGAAGATAAAACTCATACTAACCACTGAAAAGAGACCAACTTTATTTAATACAACATATACTTATTATTCCAACCTCCCATGAACAAATTTCAAATAAACTTACAAGGGATACAGAATGCTCAGTCTAATTTGGGCTCTGTTTGGTTATGTCCCAGTCTATTGTGCAACATTTCTTAAAACACACAAGACAAGAAGTGCCTGCCTGATTTAGCGAGTATCTTGCAACGGGTAATTACAGAAGACGTGGGTGCATTATTCTTCTACAAAGAAGGTGATAGGTCAAACGGCTGATCCTTCATCTAATGTTTTATCTGATAAAAAAAATATGCACCATGACATGTAACTTCAATTGTGCATATATTTACTAAACTGTAAATGATTAATTTATTACCCAATTTTCTTGTCAATTTGAGAGATGTGTTTTAATCCTTGCAAAGGAAGGAGGGAATTTAGCATACCATTTAGTTCTCAAGGTCCCAGTCTGGAGTGCTCCTCAGTATTTATGGAGTACCATCTACTCTGAATCACCATCTGCATCCCATTAGGAGAGGCTACTAGCCGGAAGGAGAAGTCCCTGACAGCTGGGAATGGGCACAGGGGATTTGATTGGATTCCATCAGGGTCGCATAGTTTCATCGTGCATAGAACATATGATATGATATTTAACTCTTAATTTCCTATTTTCTTTCTTTACACAAATAAAAATACTAATTCCCATTCCAGAGGTTCAAATAAATGATGTGACATTTGTTTTCTCTTTATTTTTTAAAAATGTTATTTTCTTTTAGTATAAGATTTGATGTACTTAACAATGGGGTTTAGGAAATGTCCTTTATCCTAGACATGCTGTGTGAATATTCTGACCATGTATGCTGATTAAAAAAAAAAAAGTGTCTTAAAACTTTCTTTCTTTCTTTCTTTCTTTCTTTCTTTCTTTCTTTCTTTCTTTCTTTCTTTCTTTGTGTGTGTGTGTGTGTGTTTTAGGGTGTTCAGTGCCTCACTAATAGATAGGACTCATGGTGATCCACCTGTTTACAACCTCCCAAGAGCTGACATTACAGGTAGGCACCACCACAACGGGTCTCAATTGCCCTCTCAGAATGCCCTGGGGGACCAAACCCCAGCCCTGGTGCCTGCTTGCAGGCTCTTTAATCTGCTGAGCTATTTGGCCGGCCCAGTGTCTTAAAACATTTGCAAAGCATTTTAATGACCAAAGTCAATAGCTGCCTTTGCTCACAAACTTAAAAATTGATCTTTGCAAAGGTAATAGCTTAGAGAACATGCACCCTAACTTCTAACCTGGAACTCAGGACAGTGACCTTGAGCCTGCTTTCCCTCAGCAACTGTAGGGAGCATTGAAGGACTATTCCCTAGGATCCCTGCTATTATAGACCAGATGCTGTGGTTCTCCTACATTTATGAAAACCCTATTTGTTCTTGAGAAGCTTCCACAGACTCTCAGATACCTCCATGACTTCTCCTGAAAGAATTACGCACTCTCTCTTCAGAGCTGCCAAAACATTTTGTGTGTGCATTTATTAGCTCACATTGTAGTGAATGTAATATATGCTTGTTTTTCCTCCTTGGCATCAGGACCTCTTCCAAAGTAGGAGGGGCATCCCTTTTGTTACTCAAAATCTAGGAATTGCCCTTCATCTTCTCCTTACCATCCTGCCTGCTCCTCTGCTGCATAAGGAAGTTCTGCCAACCTCTCCTGAAATCTTGCTGCTTGCAGGACTTTGTTTATATAGCTGCCATCTTGCACCAAGGAATTCTGATCTATGGCTATGTAGATTGGCTTTGCTCCCTCCGTTCTGGCCTTGCTACAATCCTTTCATCCACAGGAGACACAGTGATCATTTAAAGACATCAATCAAGCCAAGCATGGTGGCACAGGACTGTTGTCCCAGCACTCTGGGAAGGTGAAGCAGGAGGGCCACAAATTTAAACCAGGCTTGAGCAATTTAGTGACTAATGAGACATTGTAATAAAATAAAAAATAAATAAATAAAAGGGGGTTAAGGATGCAAAAGCCTTGGGTACCACAAATAAATAAATAAAATAATGATACTTCCCTGCTTGAAACTTTGAGTGGCTTTCCATAAAACCTAGAATGAAATCCAAACTTCTTTCAGGTCTGCTAGTCGAATTGTAATGACTTGGCAGCCTGCAAGAGACATCAGTAATGTCTAGAAATAATTTTGCCATTGTAGCTAAGGAGTGTAATATATTGGCATCTAGGAGCTTGTGATTATTAACTGCCTGACTGCCTGTGTCAACTTGAGTAGAAAATGACCAGCTAAATTGGATCAGCATAGTTCTGAGTGTGGCTGAGCAGATTTACTGAAAGCAGGAGAATCACCCTGGGGTGGCTTGAGGCCTGAATGGTGTAACAGAGAAACAAAGGAGACTCACTGCTGTTCCTTCAGAGGTGCTCCAGGCTTCACCTTTTTCTTGGATGTCTTCTGCAGCCTTGTGACAGAGACCTTTCAGGGCCGCACAGGATGCTACAGTGAGCTCCAGGCTTTCACCTGGATCCTTCAGATCAGCAGGGTATGGAGGGGACTTTGCACCTCTTCCACACCTGACTCTGTGGATGCCTGTTGTAAGCCAATCTTATAAACCCTCGTATAGTTGCACATTTTGCATTAAATCTGTTTCCCTAGGAAACACTGACTACTACAGAAGTGTGGGTAAACATCCTGCCATGCACAGAACAGCCCCATCACCAATAGCATGCCAGCCTCAGAGGTCTCACGTGTTTCTGCAGAGTCATTTCCCTCTCATCCCCTCAACCTGATCTCATGCTGTTGCTCCTGTCCTCCTGTGAAATCCAGGTCCAGGGACCTCTCCCTCAGTTCCTGAGCCCTCACAGGTTTGTTTCCTCAGTAAGAACTTCATACCAATCAGCTTTTCTGCTTGGAATGTTTTCCACATATTTATATATGCTCACTCTTATTACACAAATTCCATCATGAGGGTAGCTCATTGAAAAGCTGTCTTCTGCCTCTCAAGGCCAAGCACTGACCTAGCTGCTTGCTGTCACATCAATTCCTTATGATTCATCATTTAACTAAAGTCATAACCACTTGATATAGTAATTCCTACATATTGATTTTTGCATCCCAGGCCCTTCCTAAGCTGTAAAATCCAAAGACAGAGCATCTCTGTTTTGTTTTCTATTGCATTCCCATTCAAATCAGTCCATGCATTTTAATACAATTAAAAATGCACAGAAATTTTATCTCAACTCTATTGGAATTCAAGATTTGGAAAGAAATGGGCGGCAGGTTTTTATTTTTCACCTCTAATGTTGAGGACAATATGCAATATGTCAACTTTCAAAGAAAAGAAAGGGGAAAAAAAAGTAATGTTGATTTAGAAGGGTTAATGTTTAATTGTTTGATCAATCTTATATACCTATATGTATTAATCTAAACTGATCTGATGATGAAAATATGTAATATAACCATTGTTAAATTTAAACAATAAAAAATATGAAATAAAGTAAACAATTTTCGAGGACCGCAGTGCATAATACAAAGACTACAGGTGGACACCTCTTGGTTTTCTAAATGTGTACCATTTCTAATGGTATATCAATTATTATTACACCTCTTATAAAGTAAATTTTTAAATAGGAAAAAAGAGAAGAAAAAAATAAGGTTTATTTAAGTCATGTTTTGTTTTGTTGTGCTGTCTTTTTGAGGCAGGGTCTTGCCATGCAGTTCAGGTTGGCCTGGAACTCTCTTTTGTAGCTCAGGCTGGTCTCAATCCAAGTGCTGGGATTATAGGTGTGTGCCACATTTGTCCAATCTTGCATAAGTATATCTGTTAATCTAGGCAATGATAAAAATAGATAATATAACAGCCATTGTTAATTTGCTATTCTTATTTTGAAAATCTGTAACATATGTATTGTTGTATGTTACCTTTTTTGTCTTTTGTTTCTGTTATTTGCTTTTGTATTTGTTTTTACCCTTCAAAATGAAATAAAGTAAAATTTTAAAGAGAAAAAAAAATGTTGAGAATAATTTGAATGGCATCTCTGGAAGCTAAATAGCAAGGGTGAAGCTTACAGACATGTAAACACCTCTGTGCATAAGTGGAAACATTGAAGTATGCATGCACGTGCTAACACTGACTACAAAGCTTCTAATGAATGGATTAGTGTCCACTTGGTGTGTTGCAGCAGCCACACAGCTCTGCGCTGGGGCTTCTCCTGTGTGACTGCCAGTGCACAGCCATGTGATGACCCCCTGCAAGGGAGCCAAGGGCACCTTGGCCTTCTGAATGGGTTGTAATGTATTCTCTCCTGGGATAATTCGCCAGCCATACTACATTGCTATCCAAAAGGATATGATAGTCACTCTCCGGGCAGTATAATCATATGGCCCTTGAAGGGGTGCGGTCCTACAGTTTCCAAGTCTGGGAAGGCTGCACAGATTTTTATTCCAGGCCTTACTAGCCCACAGCCTGATTTCTTTTGGGAGAAGCCCCAAGCTTTAGAGTTCCTGAGTTGTCTGGCCTGATTTCATTTGCTTGCTGGTTATACAGTAAGCTAAATTTCTGAGCAGGATGGTCATCATTGATTAGTACTCAGAGACTCTCATCCCCTGTTTACTTTGGTCATGCAGTTTTAGATGCTTGATGATGTCCACCACTCATCCCACAGGTAGATAGAGGAACATGACATCAAGCATACCAGCTTTTAGAAGAGTAATTGGACTAAGTGGGCCTTGACTTTAGAATTATGGTTATCAAACCACATAGGGGATGGAGGAAATCCAATATTTCAAAAGCCAGGTGTCTGGTGTTATGTGATGTACATAATGATATCATCATTGGTTACCAATAAGAAAAAGGTGAGATGTGCATTAATGGCTGAAAAGCATTTTAAACAAAGGGTGCCTGTGATACTGGCCGTGGGCTGGCTATTGCAGTGTTACATGCACTGTGCAAATTCTCTGCTTATCCTCTCCTTTCCCTGCCAGAGCCCACAGGAGTAGCAATAGGATCCCCAGCAACGAGGAAGGAACCCTTCCAGCTAGGTCTCTCCTGTGGCCCATTCTAAGATCCACCTCCCCAAGCTAGCCAGAGAACTAAATGTATCCATGAACATTCTGCACAAATTCTAAGTCTTGATCATGAATGATAGAAAGAAATGCAAAGTTTAGCTGGTTTAAGAAAAAGAAAAAAGAGGGTGGAGTTACTACTTGGAGCAGCTGAACAGCTCAGGGAATGCAGGAACTCAGGCCTAGCTGGATCCAAAGACTCCAAATGACAACTCTGGCCAACTTCTTCCCAAGCCTCACTGCCTGACACCAGCCCCTGTTAGCCACTGTTCCACTCTCTGATTCTATGACTTTATCAGCTTTAGATTTTTTTATATGCCAGACTATGGCATAGCTGTCTTCCAGTGTTTGTTCTTTCAGGATGAACTATATTGTCTCAAATTATAAGATTTCCTTCTTTTAAAAAAAGGCTGAACAATATTCTGTTCACATAGCTAAAAAACTCTCCAATATTTATTTATGTATTCATTTATTAATTTATTTATTATTGTTTTTAATGTATTTGCTTATTACAGGATCTCATTACACACTCAGATTCACAGTGATCCTCCTGTTTTCAGCCTCCCCAGTGCTGGAATTACAAGTGTATGCCACTACAGCTGGACTCTGACCAGCTCAGCCAGCCCTGGGTGCAAGGCTGGCCCAGCACATGGTGTTAGAGATCCAACTATGGTCCCTGTGCTTGCCTAAGCTTGCCTAAGCAGACGCTTTAGCCCACTGAGCTATCTCACTGGCCCCTCCCCAATTTTTAGTTCTCAATTTTAAAGTTAGTTATTTTAAAAATGAAAAGTATAAAAATAAACACATTTTTAAATGTACTTCTATTTAGGTATCAGAACTGAACTCAGGACCTTGAGCTTGCTGGGCAGGTCCTACATCCCTGAGCTATATCTTCAGCCTAAATTTTTGAGAGCACCATCAAATGGTATCATTGAGTTCTGGATTTTGTCTCTACCAGTTTTATAGTACTTTTTGATCCCTATGAATACCTCTCTTTCTAAGGCTCTACATGCTGTCAAATGGCTGCAAGCACCTCCAAACCTCCATCCTCCCAAGTTCTTGTAAAGTTTTAAAATCTCACAGACTTCATGTCACTGGTTTTGATAGGTACATATACAGCTTGTGATGGTCAGTGACTGGAAATGCACTGCTCTGACTGGTCAGGTCTGAGCCACAAGCTGCCTTCCTACAGACTGGATGAAGGCAGCTCTTTTGCTCAACTCCTAGAGCCTGCAAATGGGGCCGAGGGAGTGGGAGGAGGAACATGGACCAAAGGCAGACTTAGGGCTGTGGAGCTGGCAGGCCAGGTGCAACTGCACACACTGGCAAGAAAGGCAGCTTCACTCGAAAGAAAAACAAAATCCCTCATGCAGCAAGGTTAAAAATATACGAATCAGGCAGCCCTGAACAGCTGGGTGATGCTGGATCTCTTCTTTCTTTCCTATAACTCTGTAGCTCTTTTACGATTCTCTAAGCTGATTTAGCTTCTCAGATAGCTTTAGTTTAAGTTCTGGCTGATTTTTAAACTTTGTTCTTTAAAAGTTTGTTTTTATTTGTTTGCTTGCTTGCTTTTGCCCACCAGGCCTTTTAAACCTAAGTTGTTCCTTCTCTCACAAGCAAGACTTGTATCTGCCAAGCTAAGGCAGGTCCTAGAAACCAGGGTACTTGGTAACAGCAACAGTTTGCCAAGAAGAAGGTCACACAGTAGTGCCCTGGAAGAGTTTTAAAATCACACAGGGGAGCTACATATTTTAACTTCTGTTTCCTCCCCAGGAAATTCGGCACTCCTGACAAAGATAACAAATGTGATAAAGGCTATAACCAAAGTCTGGTGCTGGAACTCACAACAGGCCTTTATTTTCAAGGACAAATAGTCACCCTCTGACTTCACCAGTCCAAAACAGGTACAGATTTTGGGGATCCCTCAGGAGCCCTGACTCAATCCAGTCTTTACTCACTTCCTTTTGCACATCAGCTAAGGTTCAAGCTCCTCTCCTCTTCAGAACTTACATTCCCCTGCTAGTGGACCCTTTTTCAGCCTCATCTTTGAGGGCTCTACAAGCACCTTAACCCCTTCCTCTTTACTCCTCAACTTGAAAGATTTTTATTTTTATTATTTAGTCCCTCAAACCACTGGAGATCCTTGCTGCTCTTCACCTTTCTTACCAACCATGTCAGTCTTGTCCTTCCTAACTCATAAACTACTCTTTACTTTGCAATTTAAGTAACAACTCCTCTGAGAGGCTGTGTGAACATCTGTACCAGAACCCTTCATCTCCCTCTGATAGCTATTCTGCAAGAAACTGCTGAGGACCTACTATGCACCACACATGAACTTGACAAATGAAGATATTGAAAGAATCTTTTTAAGATAACACCTTAGTTTCTTTCCCAAACATCTCACAGCTTAGGGTTCTGTCAACCATTCCTCCTTTTTGTTGTGGTTGTGGCTACTGTGCTTCTGCTCTTTGCCCTAGGACCTGAGCTCCATTAGTGTAGGAATTGTGTCTGCACATCCTCAGGATTAGTGCTGAGTAGCTGCTCAATAGATTTAGCCCAATGAATGAGAAAGACTCGGGCTCACCCCTTTCCCAGTAGGGAGTGAGAATTCAATGCAAAGGAAAAGCTGAAAATAATGGGAGAGGCAAAGAAAAAGCTAACATAAGAGAGCTCAGGATCTACAGATGCCTAGGTAAAATATCCTACCTACATTAAATTGTGGCAGTGTTGACCTAAGAGCCTGGAATCAGGAGAGCAGGGTGAAGTGAAGAAATGAATGTTTGAATGAATAGTTGAGGGACATTTGTTCCATGCAAAGATATCACTGGCCAACTCCTCCCCAAAAGAGGAGTATTTCAGCCACCTGGAGCTGGAGTCTCAGATTTTACAGCAAGGACATCATCTTCTCAGCTTGCTGTTAATCAGTGCTTCAGAACTTGTGATACATGAGTCATGGTGTAATCTCTCTGCAAGGATTGCCCCCTGAAGTGTCCTCATGGTATTATGAGATCTGTACTGAGGTTTATTGTTATCCCCACTTAAAAATGGGGAAACAGAGGCAATGTCACAAACATAGCTTGAATGTGGCAGAGTCAGGAAGTAAGCCAAGATCCATACTCTCACCAGGGCTACAGTCTGCAAGTCTCCACCAAAATCTAGGAGTTGTAATAGTAGGAAGAGATGCTAAGGTCATGTGCTTCCTGGCTCCCTCAGGAGACTGATGCCATCGCCGCAGAAATGAGCTAGAGAAGGCTGTGCTCTGTCTCCATCACTATGCCTGGCCTGCTCCCTTTCTCTGGCTGTGGCCACTAAGTACAGCAGGAAGCCCTCACAGATACTGGCACCATGCTATCCAGAAGTCTAAGATACATTTCTCTCTCATAGGTTACCCAGTCTGCAACAGTGACACAAAAGCAACTAACAAGCTCAGTGAACAGTGCCCCGTTCAAATCTTTGTTATTTAAATGAAGAGAAGCAAATCTCAGCCAGATCCACAGGCTCCATCTTGTCTACCCCACTCACGCCACAGTTGCATGAGGACAAGACTGAACATTAGCAATCTGTAAACAATCTGTGAATGTGATGTTGAAAGCCTTTCAAGGATGAGATTTTAAAAGATGAAAGGGAGAGAATTTGCAGGTAGCAACAGGAAGTGGGCACCTCCAGAAAGCTGCCAGTGACAGCTAACCCAAGCATGGCTCTAACTTACATGCAAGTGGTAGAATCTACAGGAATAAGTTTACAAAGACAGGCTGCCTGGTACCAGCCAGCTGGGTCCAGTGCTAAGAGCAGGATGCTCTTTGCTTGGGAAACCAGAATCCCAGGACATGAGTGGAGCAAGCACCTCCTGGTAGTAAGCACTGTGGCCTACTGCAGATTACAGAGAGTGGCAAAGCTTGCTCGCTGGCTTGGTCTTTAATTAAAATACCACATCCAAACACTCAGAGATGGAAGCATTATAAACTTGTTCACACATTCACAAAGAGGCCTGGAGGATGGAATTCTTCATTTGTTCCTTGAAATAAATAATTCTATGATTGCTTAACTGGGTACATTAGAAGCCCTCTCCAACCTTGTTACTCTGGCACTTGCAATAACACATAGGAGTCCTTGTGTAAGCTTCATTTCTTCCATGCACACCCTTGAGAAGTCCTGTAAGACTTATGTTAGAGATAAAAGAAATATGTTTAAACCTTCCTGGGGGAAAATGTATGTAAGGAGAAGAACGGAAGACAAAATTAAATAGGAATGACATTGCTTGGCGCCACCTAGCAAACTACAGCTGAATCAAAATGCATAAGGGGGGCAGAAGAAATGCAATTTTGCTGCAATATCTGTGTATTATTTTTATCCTCCTCCACAAATAAGATGATGATTGGATTCAAATCACATTTCAAACAGGATTCATTGCTGAAATGTCAAAAATGAGGTAGCACTCAACTCTTGCAGAACCTTGAAATCTGTTCCATAAAAGGCAATTTCAGCATAAAGGCTGGTTAACCTTGAATAGTCAGATTAATGATCCAGCACCTTTCAACTGAGCGCCGATGAATAAACAAAACTTTACAAGCAAATTTAGCAACATCTTAAGAGAAGAAAAGCAAAACCAATCAGGAAAGATGAATGGCAGGGAGACAGAGACATTTCAGCACAGAAGATGTGATAGCAGCATCAAATGTACTACAGAGAACAAGACAACGTTTTTTCCCCTTACAATTTCTGTACTGTGGAGTTAATAGCAAATAAAAAGCAGATTAGCACTGCCCAGAAGAATCAACCACCCTTGGACAACTGGCTTAAGATTTTGACTGAGACTAGTTAACTCACCTTGCTGATTGTGTTCTTTTTTAGTAAGTTGGTCTTGTCCCAGTCAAATAAAGGAAGCAGGATGAAAAAAGAAAGAGAAGGAAAGGAGGAAGAAAAGAAGGAAGGAAGGAAGGAAGGAAGGAAGGAAGGAAGGAAGGAAGGAAAGAAAGAAAGAAAGAAAGAAAGAAAGAAAGAAAGAAAGAAAGAAAGAAAGAAAGAAAGAAAGAAAGAAAGAAAACTATATGGATGCTGACCCAGACATGAAAAACAGTCATTTTTTCACATTTCTTAAACCACATGGTACTATGTACAGTACATGAGACAAAGAGAAGAGACAAGCTGTGCTGAGCTCAAGAGGTTTCACTTCAGAGTGGAAGCCACCACCTCTTTGGGGATGGGTATCTACTCCATCCAGGCCAATATAATACCCTCGCCTTAAAAACAACAAAGGGACTCCTTGAGAACAACCACAGGGGGGATGAGCACAGTGTGGGAAGGGAGCCCATGCTGTCTCCTCCCAAAGAAGGGCTGACAAGCTGAGGGCACACAGCACTGAGAGACTGTGCGGCCTCCACAAACATCTTCAGCTCTCATTTGCTGGCTCTGGGGCTTTTATTGTCTCTTTAGAGAGCACCATGGCCTGGATGATGGGCTTGTGGAGCGCAAAGCATTCCACTCCCTTTGTTGGGGTAAAGCTGGTTTCTGTCACCCAGTGAGGACAGTTTAGGCCCAAAAGAGTTAAAGCAACTAGTTCTAGGCCACACCATTCCTGTGGAACCCAGATCAGCTAACACCAAGTCTACTGTTCAGTTCATGTTTCCTCAGTACTATTCTTTGCTACTGTGTAGAATGCAAAAAAGGGCAAGAAACCCAGTGTGCACCTTGCCCTGTCTCTGCCAGCATGAGACATGGACCTGCACTCTTGTCTCTGCCCCATGCACTGCTGTGGGACGGGGGAGCTCTGCTTTCAAGCTTCTTGTGCCCAGTGAGTTGTTGCCTGGCCCATGAACTGAGAATCGGGTTTACAATTTAAATGGCTGAGGGAAAAAATTATGAGAACAGTAACATTCTGGGAGACAGGAACGTGAAAGGAAGTCCAATTTTCTGCCTGCACAACAAAGCCATGTTGGAAACAGCTACACTCGTCTGTTTACCTAACCTTGGGGCAGCTTTCAGGCTACAAGGGAAAGGGGGAAAGCAAGAGAGACTGTCCAAAGGCCCCACAGCGTGAACTATTTCCTTGCCGGTCCTTCACAAAAAGAGTGTTCTTGGAGGGAGCCAAGGATGAATTAAACCTCCTCTCGGCTCTCAGGGAATTTGCCCTGCAGTAACAGAGACAGCTTTTAAATCTGTGTCTTGGTGACAGCCAGAGCAGAAGCGACCACATGAATGCCTGGTAGTGCGATGTGGCCCACCTGCCAGAATGCACAGGACACAGCGCAGGTCTGGCTCCAGCAACAGCGCAGATATGAAACCCTTAAGAACCGAGGGCTTGATGCCTGGCCCAGCAAGCAGGACCCCAAGTCTGAACAGCAATACAGATGCACACCTGCTCCATTAGCTGAGAATAGCAGACCCAGACTAGATGACACTAAAAAGTATCTGACACCCAATAAGTAGAGCCAGGACATTGGGCAGGGTCCATCCCTGCTTTTCTCCAGGTTCAAATTTTAGCATCCTCACCCACACAGCAGAGAGGCTTTCAAGGGCTCTGCCTACGCCCTGTTACTTTCCTGAAAAGCACCTAGAATTCATCCTTTCCTCTCCAGCTCTCACACTGCATCTCTGGTCTCCCTTCTAATTTCCTCTGAGAACTTCCCAAAGCACCCAACCCAGTCCTACAGGAACCCTCTCTGTGTGCTGTCCTCTAAAATACTCCCACAATCATCGTGCACACCGTAAGTCTCCAGCAAGATGTAAAATGGTAAAAAAAAAAAAAAAAAAAAATGCTCATTATAACAAGCAACCAGTGAAAGGCACAGAACGATGGCAGAGCATTTGCTTTGTCTATCAAATAGGCCACGGAAAGACTAGATGTGCTTGAAGCTCTTTGGGTGCTGTGGTGCATACGAACTGGAGAGGGCATTTGTATGAAAGGATGTGAAGATAGTGATGGAAATCAATGATGTGCTTCCCTCGGTGCAGAGAGATCTTCTTCTGAGCACTAGGGAGGAGACTGTGTGTGGCCCAAAGACATTTATTTTTCACAGACAATCAGTATAGCAATGCCTGTCAGAGGGAAACGAGAGAGGAGAAGTAACCAGCCTAACCCCACACTCAATGGTCCTTACCTGTAATTCCCTTCCCCCCCACCCCCGCCAACATACTGACCATCCTGTGTTCCTTTACCTGGCTGGCAGTGGCTCACTTCCTCTCTGTTTTAGGCCCCAGCTACTGGATTTTAGTAAAAAAAATTAATTGCGTGCCACTCAGACTCACTGGGAGCGGAAGGTGAAGAGGGAGTCCACGTGCCCCTGTCGCCTCCACCCATCACTGTTTCCATTCTGAGAAGGGTCAGACCCTGTTTCATTGCCCTATTTGTCCTTTGATTCCCAGGACTCGGAGTCTAGAAGCCACCCAATGACAGTCTCCAAATAGGCGAAGTTTTCCCATTTGCCATAGGGCTATATAAAGCACTGTCGATGTTTCTCACAACTCCAACCTCCTCAGATGCCTCCCACCTCTGACACACAGAAAATGCCAATGAAGAGGAATGCGCTGAAAATCCCGCCACAAAGCCTACGGACTTCCTGCATCCCAAACTTTCTCTCTTTTCCTTCTGCTACAGCAGGAAGGTGTCTCTTTCTGCATCTGCTCTCCTCTCAGAACCTGTGTTTGGTTCAGTAGACATACCTCTCCAGATGACCCATCAGGTCCTGCCCTGTCCTTGCCACCCTCCTGGCCAATGACCCTTTTCTGAATCTCCTGCCCCTGTCTAACTACCAACCAGTCTAAGACATGGAGCTATCTACTTTTTCGATTTCCACAAATGCTACGAAAGCATACTTTCAGGCTCCACCCTTTCCACATCCAGAATCGTGACCAGCATCGCTACTGCATTGTGTGGCTACCTCCAGCACTCATCTTCCAGTCCTTGTATAACTTTGCCCTCTGTGAGCCATTTGATAGGGATGATTCTGCTCTGGGGAGTTTTCTTCCCCTGCACCTACTTCCCAGCACTCCCCTGGCTTTCCTGTCCTGTTCTGCTCATGCTTGGGGCCTTCCTGGTCTTTCCTTTGGCCTCATTGAATTCAGAAGTCCCCCACCTTCTCTCTGAGCAGCTTCCCACATGTTTTCCTATCCCAGTGGGGACACATGAAAGTGAAAGGGGAAGGGGATGTGAGGCCACTAGAAATCAGGCTGGAGCCACAGGCCGCAGTAGAAATACTCTGGTTTTCAGGGACATCTGTCCGCTGGAATCTTCCAGCTAGATTCTCAGCCATTCTACACCCTCATGCTGACCCTCCCAGTGCAATACCTTTGATTCTTCATGACCACACAAATATGCTAAGCTCCTGCAGAAGCTCCAAATCCAACAAAACGAAAACAAGCTCAGCATCTTTATCCTCAGACCTATTGAGTTTGGTTGTTTGTTTGGCAAGCCACCCTTACGCACTCAGACACTTAGTCCAGAAACCCAGTCATTCTCCTCTGTCTTCTTCTTCCTCATCCTCGTACAGAGCCATAGATGTAGCTCGTCTGCCTTGTTGCAAGCTCTCCTGGGGTTTTCATTACTGCCTTCTCTTTCCCTGCTTTCCATCTCCAGGGTCCATCTTTTTCTCAATAATATCAGTCATGCAAAATCTATGGCATGTCCCCTCACTACTATGTCTGCCCATCCTTGCAGACTTACACCCACTCAGTGGATGTACTCAAGGAAGAATCATCCTCCTGAAGCCACTCAGGAGACATTATAGACATGACAATCACAGATGAGGGAAATAAAGAGGATGCACAGGTCCTGCTTTATGTGGCGAACAAAAATAGTCCAGGAAGCAGGAATAACACTTGGGTCCAAGTGGGAAAGAGTCACTCAGGACTAGTGAAGAGCCACTACCAAGGCCCTGGGGGCCTGCGTAACTTGGAAGCACACCCCATGCTCCTAGGTGCCAACTGAAGAAGCGGGGACGTACAACCCTACTACATAGTAAATGGAGGCACAGACAGCAGGGTGGGGAACTCCAATCCCAACCTTTCTCTCCAACCTGGCTTGGAACCCCTTCCAATCTGCCAGCAGAAAAATGCAGTAAAACACTTGGGGAATTATGGGGAGGGATGGTGGTACCAGGGTTGTGGGGTCTGGGTAGCTTTGTCCCCAGCATGCCCAGATGCAGATGCCCTGGCCTCCAGCAGAGGTGAGAGGCGAGAACAGTAGGGAACATGGTGGCAGCTGTGACTGAGCTGGTGGCAGATGGAACTCTGAGGCTGCAGGGAGCTGGGGCCATGACAAACATCTGCCGCTGGCAGCCACCTTCCTAAACAATGGATATGCTGGGGGCGGAGCCCATAGCCCAGCCCCTTGTCCTACAAAGGGACAGGTGGAGCATGTGCTCCCAATAGCCTCAGCCTCTCAGGGGTGTAAAGATCTAGAGGGAGTACAGAAAAGTCCCATCTGATTGTCCTTGTCAATTCTGACAGGATAACAGAACACAGAGGCTAGAAGTGACCCACAGGACAGGCCTGGGGATGGGAGATGTCCACACAGGGCACCACTATGCTAAGCAAGGTTCTTTCCAGACCCATGGGAAGTAGGGAGCCCAGAGCTTGTCTGTGCTGGGAATACACGTGTGGGATGCTTCATTCTATTATGTGTGGCCTACCATTCCATTACCGCCTCTATATAAAATTACATTCCTGATTAAAATTTTAGTGCCAAACATTTTATATGATTATAGACAGAAAGTCAAAATTTGCATTTAAATAGACATATTAAAAACACTCTGCAGAGGGAGGACAGCAAAGCGCTCTTGAGGAGTCTTTTAAGCGAGGGCAAGGCACTCTCCTCTCCAAGGACTGTCCTGTGGCTGTCACCAAGGCCTGCACCTCCTGACTTCACTGAAGTATTTCTCATAGCTGCAGCTCCAGGTGGATGCTTGTTTATTCTTCTTCAAGCATTGTCAGAGCTCACGGCTCTGCTTTTCTTTCCACCAATGCATGCTGCCTTCTACACCGGCTTGAGTTGTGCAGCTCGGAAACATGTGACCTGCCAGAACCTCAGAACATAACCTTATTTGAAAACTGGGTGTTTAAGGATTTCATCAAGCTACAGTGAGGTCCCTGGTCCAATGTTCAATCTTCTTAAAAGGAAAATAAACTGAGAACTTACAGACCAACACGGGAGGTCATTCAGGGACATGGAAAAGGTAAAAATGATCCATCCACATGCCTAGGGTGCCAAAGATTCCCTAAATGACAACAAACCAGAAGAGGCACTGACGGATTCTCCTCAAGGACCCATGGAGTGACTATGTCCCTTGTAGTATCTCCTTCTGGACTCCCAGTTTCAGGAACAGTGAACAATTTAATTTTTGTTATTTTACTTTATGAAACTTTTCCAGCAGCCCTAGTAAGCTAATACAAGTGGCCTGAAGCTGTTAGGTTGGGCCCTAAAGCAAACAAAGCTAGGTGCTGTCTGGGGAGAGAGGAATTTGGCGGCAGAGATACACAGAGAAGGAAGACAAAGCACAGAGAAATGAGGAGGAGGAGAAGGAGGAGGAAGAGGAGGAGGAAGAGGAGGAGGAGGAGGAGGAGGAGGTAGTGCACACAAAGAAGGCCATGGGCGGACAGACACAGAGACCTGAAAAATGCAACGATGAACCAAGGAATAACAAAGGTCACCATCACCACCACACCTGGAAACAACAAGAAAGATCCTGCCTCGGATACTCTTTGGTGAAGGTGGCCCTGCCTACACCCTGATTTGAGATCTCCCATGTCTAGGATCCACAGGGAACACAGTTTTTTAAGCCACCTAGTTTGCAAAGCATTGGGAGGCAGCCCCAGCAGGTGATTACAGGACATGGGGGAGGCATGAATCATGAGGTACAAATCACAGAAACTAGGGATCCAGAGACCACAGGTGAAGCAAATGTTAGCTGCAAATCATCATGGTCAGGAGTTTGGCTTATCTAGAAGAGACAAGCTGGATCTTCATGTGGATGGAAAATGACCCCGCAGGGAAGGCTGTCATAATAAATAAGGGGAAGGGAGAGCATAAGGCCGGGGGAAGGGCTAGTAGAAGAAGAATCCACTTGAGCAGACCCCATACTGACACACCTGCTGGTCTCCAGAACAACAGGGAAGCATTGGTGTGACAAGATCAGCTTGGCCTCTAGCCAGTAAGGGACTGGGTTTATTCACTGGGGCAGCAGGAGGGAGAAGGGATAGGAGCATTCTGTTAAGAATGGTTACCCTTTGTGTTGAGATTATGTAGGCCTCGGAATGGCTATTAGGTCTGGTTCTGCCACAAACCAGATCTGGGTGACCTTGGGTTAATCAACCATCCTCTGTGAGTTGAGCCCCGGGGTTCCCATCTGGCTGAAGAAGCTGGGCTGGCTGACTTCCCTGGATCTGCCTGGCAGTCCAGGGCTTCCCCACTTCACAGGAGAATGGCCTGAAACACACAAGGGGCTTCTGGACTGCTTTCAAATGAACCAGAGAGAAACCACACAGGCTTTCGCACCTTCCTGCTTCCCAGAAACGTCAATCTGCCCAGAAAATGTCAGAGAAACACAATCCGTTCTCTTCTTTTGCTTTTGCTGTAGGAGGAAGGAAGAACGACTCACCCGAATCTCTACATGTTTATTACTTCAGCATATACAACTGCATATTTTGTATGTATTTGTGAAAAAGATATTCATGCAAGGAGCAAGGATTTTCTCTCATAGTAGCAAAACAATCGCCACATCAGAGAGTGACACAGACAGTTCTCTAAAAAGTCCACCCGTGATATTGACAGGAAATACCCTGTCCCTGTGGGCTTTTTGTCACGGAACCTCAATGCTCTGCCCCACACAGCTCCTCCCCCAGAAGGATCCCCACTGGTCTGTGGCCTCCTAGGATAGCACTGACCAATCCCATGCAGTGAATATTACACAGCCAATAATCCCTGAGCCCAAAGCTCTGAGCCTGTGCTGCACACCAAGGTTTCCACTTCCTTGGGAGAGCAGAATTTTGAAACTGCCAGATGCCAACAGGAATCCCAGCTCTTCGGCCTGATAAGATAAATCCTAACAGGCTACTGAGTCCTGATTTCATTCAGTAGCTATTCGTTTCCATCTCCTGTTCACAGATTAAGAATAAAAATTGATTTGACTTCAGACGAAGGGGTTTTGTAATTCCAAATGCCTTCACCCCACCCCACCTGTGTAAGATGAATCAGAGCCTACTGGGAGCAATCAGAACAGCTTGTTTCCTACGTCAGGGTGGGGAGAATGTTTGTTGCCTGCTTTTTATAAGCACACTCAGCTAGGATATAAACTACTAAGGGGTGGAGACATTTTTAGCAGGAGCAATGTTATGTCTTCTTCTCATGCGCATGCCAGAGTCTCCATCCTTTGCTCTAAGGTCAATGTAGACATTTCTCTAAGGACACTGGAGCCTGTGGAAGGCCCAGCACTTAACAAAAGAAGGAAAATAGTCCTACAAGCTAGGCGTTCTTGCTTTTGACAATCAATGTGATAAGGATTTGTCACTCACTCATCAGAATACAAAAATAAAAAGAAGTGATCGTGGCAGGTATGGTTGTGCACAGCTCATGCAATGGAGGCATATTCTGAGGAATGTCTTTCTAGATGGTTCTACCATGGCCGTGAGCACATTCACACACATGTGCACACAGAGCTGGGACAGGTGAGTCTGTTATGTTGCCTATTCCATACAACCAGGAGCTGTGGCTGGTTGCTGCCAACCATAACAACTCATGATAAATGTTTTTAAATAAATATGAGTACACTGTAAAATAATAATAAATTATATAGCAGAGACATAAGGCAGCAAAGAGACTTTTGTTTTCAAGCATTATGTGCTACATATACTTTTATGTTATACTTTTATGTGACTGGTAGTGCAATAGCTATATTACCCAGCAGCACCACAAACATGCAAGAAATACGTTGTATGGCATCAGAGGAGCACTGACAGAGCTAGGGAGATAGCACACCACTCTATGCACCTGCCTGGCAAGCACAAGAACCTGAGTTCAATCCCCAGTACTACATGCCATATTAGTCCAGGACCCTCAAACTAGGCATGGTGGCACACACCTGTAATACAAGCACTGGGGAGGTGGAGACAGGAGGATCACTATGAGTCTGAACTGCATAGCAAGACCCTATATCAAATAAATATTTTTTTAAAAATTCATAGAAGAGCACTGACAATAGGAATTCTTCAGGTACATTATAATTTTATGGTAACTTGTCCTATAGTGAGTCTTACTGACCAAAACATGATTTACAGTGCAGAATGGTACTATCAAGCATCAATTTATATAAACTTTAAATAAGAAGTACTTCCACTAAACTTAATTCCCTATTCATAAAACGTCCTAAATATCTTAATTTTAAACACCAGCTCTATGGTAAAATTTATTCCTCATTACATGAATAATTACATTAAACAATGTCTATCTATTCTTGAAATCAAGATTGCTGCTTTTATCATCTCATGGTGAATAGATACCCAGAGAGAATGAATGCAATCTATACTTAGTGTTGAAAAAATAAATAAATAAAACATTTTAGTTACTTTGAGAATCTAAATAGAGAAGATAATATTTGTGTTGTTATCTGATTTACTGGCTAGGTGAATGATAAGTCTTTTTTTCTTCACATTAGCCACTTTGGCAGGTACAGAGAATTGAAAGTTTGCATTTACAGGAAGACAAACAACAGATCCTGAACGAACACTTACTGTCTGTAAGACCAAGTGGAACCAAAGTGATGCACAGAACAGTAAGTGAACTCAATGAGTCTCTCTATATAGAACAAAAATGACACACTGATAAAGCATGCACTCCAGCTATTGCCCATCTATCCTAACTTAAACATACTTCATTTAAAAGCCTTTCCACCCAACCAATATCCTAACGAATATCCCTTCATCCAACCCTCCTCTCACCTAACCTTTTCCCACCCAACACCCAATATTGATTCTACTGTGCTGTATTGAGCACTTAATGTATACCAGACATTCACTAAGTACTGGGAATTCATAGATAGTGAAAAAATACCAAGTCTCTTGGCTGAAGGGCCTCCTAGTCAACCAGACTGGGAAAAGAGAGCCAGTAATAGTAAGTGGTACCACCTACATGGGAAAATTTAGTCAAGATTAACATATTTTGTTGGGAGGAAAGCAACTCTTAGAGAAAGCTAGTGAATTCATGCCTTTTAAGAGATAGACATTCATCAGCTACATAAGCTTACAAAGGAGAGCTTCTTTCATATGAGAAAACTCAAAATATAAAGACCAAAATGAAAAATAGATAATAGGAAGCAGGAAGATACTTCTCAAATCAGAAAAGAACCAAGAACAAAGGGAGGAAGGGTACAAGGTAGGCATAGGGGATTTAAAAATGTAGTTAAAATGTGTTGTGCACATGTATCAGCTTCACGCAGGAGGGTAAATAGTACACAGTGCAAACGTGTGCTGATGAAATGTTTTAAAATGTACGTACCGAAATTCCTGTTCCAGCCCGACCCAAACCACACCGCTGGCGCCAGCTGGGTCAGGATCCTTGGCCCGCCTTCCCCTCCCCTGCTCCCCCCCCCCTTTTTTTTTAACCCGTCCAGCCCAAGCTCCACCACCGAACCCATCAAACATCTCGTCTGGCAACCGATCTGGTCCACGAGCCTACCAGGACTACTCAATCCCACAGCTCCACCTCCACCTACAGACCATATCCGCCGGGATTCACAGAAGCTAGCAGCCAGAGCTCCAGCACAGAGTCAGGAACCTCTGTAGAGGAACCAGCTTGG
>PVJA010013238.1:28253-50147 GCA_004027025.1 Myocastor coypus | reverse complement strand
ACTGTCCTATTTTGAAACTGTTCCATTGCTATTTCATTCTCACTAGAATTAATTAAAAAGCCTACATTGCAAAAAGGAATGGGGGGCTGGGGAGTTAGCTCCATGGCACAAATGCCTACCTGGCAAGTGCAAGGTCATGAGTTCAAACTCTGGTCCCACAAAAACAAAAAAAGAATGTTAGTTCAGAACTTTTGCTATTTTAAATGACTGAATTACAAAGTCTTATACTTTAGATAAAATTCCTTTATCAGATATATAATTTGCACAAATTTTACCCCATTCTCCTGAATGTGGTTTTTCTCTTTTCTTCTTTCATTTTCCAGTTTTTGCATTTTTAAAGAGAATAAGAAATAGAAAAAAAAATCAATCAGGAATGATACAAAATTTTAGTACAAAAAATAATGGGAATTCAACAAAAGCTATTGTATTGCATATTGTTGTCTTTAAATTGCTCAGATTACCAGATATAAGAATATAAAATTGGTCAAAAAATTAAGAAGAAGCAAAAAGAAGTTTAACCATTAACTGCTCCTTTCAAAAAACTGTTTGAATTTCAGCAGTACAATTACTTAAGCTTTTCTGTGTCTTGATATATATTTCCCCCTTCTTCTTTTCTCCTTTCCCTCATCCCAGTTGTTCCTTTCCTTTAAACAGTTTATTTCCTTTTTGTAGTATCTATTGTAATTTTCAGACTTTATTTATTTTTCCAGGTTCTTACATTAGGGACACAATATGATGGCTATACATACAAAGCTGATTTACTTTATTTATGATTATAGTCTCTAGTTACGTCCATTTATGGATAAAAGCCTTGGGACGAGATAGAATTTCAGTGTTGTTTTAATTTCATTCATTGAACAACCAATCCTATTGAACATTTTTTTTGCATTTCTTCATCTGAGAAGTGTGTGTCCCTCTTAGATGTTGATTTTTGGACTGGCTCTTTGAATTTTGGGTTCCTAATTTTTAAAAATTTCTTTATATGTTCTAGATAAAATAATTTTTTTTTTTAGATAAAATTCTTTTGTCTGAGGGACAGCCACCTAAAATGTTGTCCCATTTTTTTGGGTTTCCATTTTACTCTATTAGTGACTTATTGTGATGTGAAAAAACTTTTCAATAAGATGAAATTTGTGTCATTGATACTTTGAAGTATTTCCTCTGTGCTTGAATTTTGTTCATGAATTATCCACCTACCTCTACATCTTCAAGATTTCTGCCTACTTTCTCCTCCAGTAGATTTAGTGTTTTTATTTTAATATTTAAATCTTTGATCCAGTTTGATTTTAGTTTAGTGCATTGTGATTGACATGGGTCTAATTCTAGTCTTCAGCATGTAGAGAGCCAGCTTTCAGCAGCTTATATTGAAGAATCTGTCTTTCTTTCAGTGAACTTGTTTCCTTTGTCAAAGATAAAGTGGCTGGTGCACTGGCCCAACTCCAAGCCAGCAACTGAGACCAGATGTGGTGGCACACCCCTGTAATCCCAGCACTGGGCTGGCAGAGACAGGACCATCACTATGAATATAAGCTGTGTAACAAGATCCTATACCACATCAATCAATCAATCAATCAATCAATCACAAGTAAGTATTTTTTTTTTAAAGAAAAACAAGGTGGCTAGGTGTGTTTATAGATGTGTCTTTATCTTTTAATCATTCCACTGATCCTCAGGTCTATTTTTGTTTGTTTATTTTTCCAGTATCATGATAATTTTATCACAGTAGTTTTGCACTATAATTTCAAGTCAGAGATTGTGATGTCTCCTGCCTTTCCTTTATTGCTCGGGATTGCTTTTGCTATTTTAGGCTCTTCTGGTTCGAGATGAATTTTAGGAATATTGTCTCTAGATCTGTGAGATATACTAATGCCATAATCAGGATTGCATTTGATGTGTATAATCATTTTTTAAAAAATCAATCTTATTTTATTTTACTGATACAGGGTCTGACTACACCGTTCTGACTCATGCTGATCTTCCTATCTCAGCCTCCCCAGCGCCGGGATTACAGACATACTTTATCACACTTGGTTCTGGGGCCATCACAGCATGCAGTATGGGGGATTGAACTTGGGACCCTGTGTTTTCCAGGCAAGCAGTTATGAGTATGGACATTTTCATAATGTTTGTTCTTCCTATACATAAGCAAGGAATGTTTTTTCCATTTTTCAAAATCCTCTTTGATCTGCTTTTTTTCAGAGTACTGTATTTTTTCAGTGTATAGATCTTTAATTCTTTTGTTATATTAATTCTTAAGTATTTCATTTTGGGAGTTGTCATTATGAAAGGCATGGTTGTCCTAATTTCTCTCATTGTGTTCACTGTGTAAAAAAAACACTATTGATTTTTGAATGTTGATTTTGTATCCAGTTATGCTACTGAATTTGGTTATTAAGCGTACAAATCTTTTGGTGGAGACTTTGGGGTCTTCTACATAGAGTACCATGTCATCTGTTAATAATGATAATTTTACTTCTCCCTTTCCAATTCTTATGTCTTTTACTTCTCTCTATTGTCCAATTTCTCTGGATAAGGTTTGTAGAACTGTATTGCGTAGCAGTGGTGACAGGGAACATCCATGTCTTTTCCTGATTTTAAAGTGAAAGCTTTTAGTTTTTGTCCATTAAGTATGATGTTGGCTGTTGGTTAGTCATAGATGGCTTTTTATCAACTTGATATAAATATTTTCTGTACAATTCTTATCATGAATGAGTATTGGACTAGGTCAAAAAGCTTTTTCAACTTCTGCTAAGAAGATCATATTACTTTTGCCTTTGGTTCTGCTGATGTGAAGTGTTACATTTATCGATCTGCATATGTTGAATCATCCCTGCTTTTCTCAGATGAACCTCATTTGGTTATGATGCATAATCTTATCATCTTCTCTAGAACTTTATTGAGGATTTTTCGTCTATGTTCTTTAGGGAGATTGACCTATAGTTCTGTCTTGTCATTGGGCCTTTTTCTGGTTTAGATATTAGGGTAATACTTTCCTCTAGGAATAAATTTGGGAGAATTGCTTTCTTTACAATTTCCTTGACAAGTTTGAGAACAATTTGTGTTTCTGCATCTTCTCTAAATTTCTTGTACTATTCAGCTGTGAATCTATGAGGACCTGTTTTCTTATTCATTATTTGTATATCTTCTTGATTTAGCTTTGGTAATTAATATGTATCTAGGAAGATGTCCATTTCTTCTGTGTCCTCTATCCTGTGCAAAAACCTATTTTCAAAGTAGGCATTGATGGTCTTCTGAATTTCTATAGTGATCACTCCCTTTTCTTTCCTTATTGCATGAATTTGAGTTTTTTCTTTCCTTTTTTTTTTTTTTGATAAGATTGGATAGGCAGTTATCAATTTTATTTATTATTTTAAAGAAACAACCCTAAGATTCATTAAGTCTTTGGGTCGTTTTCTTAGTCTCCATTGTGTTAATTTCTGCTCTGATCTTTATAATCTCTTACCTTCTCTGAGCTTTCATCTTGATTTGTTCTTTTTTTTCTGGAACTTGGGGCAACAACATAAGGATGTTTATTTGAGCTTGTTCTGTCTTCCTGGTGTGAAAATTCACTGCTACAGGTTTTCTTCTTGGGATTGCTTTCATTGTATCCCACAAGTTCTGCTGTTGTATCTTCATTTGATTATAAATACTGTTTAATTTCTTCTTTATTTCGTTTGTGACCCTTTGATTGTTTTCAAGGGTAATAGTGAATTCCCATGTGTTAATGGATATTTTATCATTTCTTTTGACAATAATTTCCAGTTTCATAACACCATGGTTAGATAATATGCACAGGATAATTTCAATTCCTTTGCATTCACTTCAGCATATTTCATGTGCTAGCTGGATGTCTGTTTCAGAGACCATCCCATGGGCAGTGGAGAAGAATGTGCATTATGATGTTGTTGGGTAGAATACTCTGTAAAAGTCTACTAAGTCCATTTCCTCACAAATTTAGTTTAGTCCTACTATTTCTTTGATGATTTTTTCCCTAGTTGACCTATCCCTTTATGACAATGGGGTATTAAAGTCTCCAATTATAACTGTTCTATTACTAATGAATTCTCAGTTTGGTTAAAATTTGTCTTATATAGTTGGGTGCTTCCGCATTTGAAGCTTTTACATTTGATTGTTATCCTTTCCTCTTGCAGTTTTCCCCTAAGAAGTATGTAGTGAACTTGCTTATGTCCTTTGATTATCCTTGGCTTAAAGTTCATACTGTCTGTAAACAGAATAGCTACCCCTGCCTTTTTCTGGGTTCCTGTCTGATGGAGTAACATTTCCATCCTTTGATTTTCTGTGAATTTCTTGTTAAGTTGAAAATGTCTCTTGTTTACAGAATATTGTTGGATCTTTGTTTCTTGATCCAGATTGCTTCCTTTGGTTGGTAAATTGAAGCCATTTACTTTGATGATTATAGCTCATATGAATTGGATTATCTTTGTCATGTTATTAGGCTCCCTACTTTCCTCTTTAACTATTTGGTTTGATTTTTTTTTTTCTCTCTTGTTGCTCTTGAAGTTGAGCTCATTTTTATCTCTGCCTAGAACATCTATTAGTGTTATTTGTAGGCTTGGTAGTCATGAATTTCTTTAGTTGTTCTTTGTCATGGGAGTATCCCATTTCTCTATTAATTTTGAAATATAGCTTTGTAGAATATGTTAATCTGGGCTGGAACTGGTCTGTATTTTTTTCAAGACCTGAAACTTTTCACTCCAAGTTCTTGTCTTGATGGTTGTGTTGAAAAAAATCTGACATGATTCTGATAGCTTCTCCTTGGTAGGTGATCTGTTTCTTTTCTCTAATCGATTTTAGTGTAGCTTTTCTTTTGCCGAATTTCTGGGATCTTGATTATTGTGTGCCTAGATATAGATTTATCTTCATCATGGCAAATTGGAGCTCTGTATACGTCACTTAATTATATGTTGTCTTCTTTTCCCATGCTTGGGAAACTGTCTGCTACTACATGTGCTAGTAGACTTTTTATGTCATTTTTATGTCATTTGTATTGTCTCCTGCTATTTCCTGAACACCTACCAGTCTTTTTTTTTTTTTTTAATTTTTTTTAAAATTTTATTTATTTATTTTTTACTTGTTTCAGAACTTTTGTTTATTCACTCATTTTTCCGGCCGGCTCAGCCCGCTCCGAGGGCAGGGCTAGCACAGCATGTGGTGCCGGGGATCGAACCGCTGTCCCTGAAGCCACCCAAGCTTTCCCAAGCAGGCGCTTTAGACCACTGAGCCATCCTGCTGGGCCCCCTACCAGTCTTATATTGTTTTTCTTTGCATCATCTTGCAGCTGTTTAATTGTTTTTTCGTGATTCCTTGTAATTTTTAGGAAATCTCTCCTTTCATGATAGCTAGCTATACTATTTTCAACCTCTGAAAGTCTATTTTCAGTTTCATTCAAGCAGTTTTGGCAGTTTTCAAGAGAATTCTTAATTTCCTAGATCTGTTTGAACCTGTTTCATGAGTTCTAGTTTTTTCCTGTATTATTAATTCAATGTTTCCTCATTTTTTTCTATTCTCCTCTATTTTTTTTTTATTTATGTCCTATAGATGGCTTGAGTAATTCATGACTGATGCTGTATCTTATCTTTTTTTTTTTTTAACCTGAGATATTATTTGTGATTTGATTACTTCTACTTCCTGATGGTATTGTTTATGCTACTTGCTATTATTTCAGAAATTTTAGGTTTGTGACTTCCAAGTGATTCTACATCCATGTCTTCTGGATTCATTCTAGGTGGAGGTCTGAGATTGTCTATTGCTCCTTCGTTTTGACATTTTTGTAGTTCCTTAAGTTCAGTAGGCCAAAGTGCTGCTTCCATGATGGCAGGTGACAGAGCATGACTCACCAAGGCTTCTGCAGCTCTTCAGGGCTCAGCCCGACTCCCATTATAGTGCAGAGTTCAAGATCAAGCCTCTTTCTGTGATACTGAAGATTCATCCCAGAACATCTGCAGTAAACCACATTCTAGTCAGTTATGTTTTTCTGTTTTGAAACACAGTCTCACTAACTCTCTGCTACCCTGGTCAGACTCAAATGTGTGATCTTCCCACTTCAGCCTTCCAGACTGCTTGGTTTAAAAACATATTTTCATTTTCTTCATATTGTCTTTTGAAGAAAAAAAAAGTTGTTAATACTGGGCAGTTTATCTATTTTCCTTCTAGTTGTTTGTATTTCGAACATTCTCCGCCACTGTTTTCCTGTTTCTCTCGCTTTTTTGAAAATTTCATGCACACTTTGTCCTTCTCGCTTTCATTACCCACTCATCCTTTAAGAACTCAGTTTAAAATCCTGAATTCTGAGACACAGGGACCTCCTGGCTCCGGATAAAATCCTGGGTCCTGTCTACTCTTGCCCACCTTTTCTGGGATTCTAGGAGCTCGTCCAGGGAAAGAGTGTGTTTTCTTCCTTCTAAGCTCATTTTGGATTAGGACCACTTAATTTGTATCTATTGAGGAAAACGTATTTTCTCAGACAGGGATAAATGTGAAGGAGAAGTAGATGTCAGTACTCTATAACAACAAAGAGCCACTACAGCTATACGTAATGGTCAGAGATTGGCATGAAAACTTGAAAGTTCCCTCCATAATGAATGATTAGTAAATCTATAATTCTCAAAGGGAAGTTGGAATAAACTCTTCCTTATCCAAGCAAAGCCAAAACAGAATGTTCAATCTCAAACTTTGTAGGCTTTACCGAGTTCAATATTTTCATTCTCTAAGCAGAAATACGATCAGAGGATCTACTCATTATTAAAGGCTATGAACACTATCAAGTTCGACCATGAATGGTGACACAAAATTTTAATCCCAGTAGTGTGAGGGGCTGAGGTGGGCAGATTGAAAATACAGGCTGTACCCCATAACAGAGGCTTAGGGAGATCCCATTTCATATGTTAAAAATTAAAAGGTGGCTACAGGTATATCTCAGTGTGAAAGATCTAGATTTAATCTTTGATAAACCTCCCCCAACAGAATGATATTAAATTTTTTTCTGTAGTATTTTGAGCATCTTCTTTTAATCAAACACTGTGTTAAGTAGTAGTATTTATATTTCTTATTGACTCTTGCCAAATGATCCTGAATTATAGGAATTATATATATTCTACAGAAGATGAGCTTGAGAGGGCAAGCAAAATTAATTTGCTAAGATCCAGAATGAATAGACACTACAACCAGTTTTTGACCTGAGATCTGTCTCCATGAGGGACTTGAGTTCCATTTATGAACTCTTTTTTCCATTTATGAACTTTTAATGTCTTTTTTGTTGTTATAATTTTCTTTCAAATTGAAGAGTGAAAAGCAAGAGCAAGAAAAACAAAAGCAAAGACAGAAACAGGGTAACATATAACAATACATACATTACAAATTAAAAGCGATTGACAATTCTATCTATCTGTTTATCTATCTATCTATCTATCTATCTATCTATCTATCTATCTATCTATTTATCTATCTATATATGGCTGGCTCAGGCTGCCTTCAGGGTGGGCCTGTCAGGCATGTGGAGCTGGGAATTGAACCGTGGTCCCCTGCACTTGACTGGGTTTTCCCAGGCAGGCACTCAAACAGCTGAACTAACCCATGAGCCCCCTATTATCTATTTTTATCATCAAATCTGTTGCTCAGATTAATAGGTACAGTTATGCAAGATCAGACATATGAATGAATTTTACCACATGCTCTCAAGAAGTCTTAAATTTTTGTTCTTGTCTCTCATTTTCCTTTATTATCTTTTTAAAAATCTACCATAATGAAAATATAGTACTAATTTATATGACATTAGAAACAGTACACATTTAGAAGACCAAAATGACAAGTATTTCAAGCATGGTTTTAGTATTGCACATTGCTGTCCTCAGTGCAGCTGCTTAGTTCACAGATCACAGCATATGGCATTAGTCACAGAGAGAATTGTACCAACTAACTGCTATTTTCAAAATCTGATGGAAATTATTAGGATTGTTGCCTTACCCATCTTGTATATATAGATGTATGGTTATGCCCCTACCATATTTCCTAACTTTTCTCCTTCTTCTCTCTTTGTTGTTTAATCCTTAAGTTCTCTTTCTTTTCATTTAACTTTGTGATAACCTTTCAATTTTTATTTCTTCCTCGAGATCTTATACTAGAGAGACAACACAATATTTACACACACAGTTTCGTTCATTTCACTTATGAGTTTAGCTTCAAGATGCATTCTTTCAGAAGGCTTCAAGTTTGTTATTCTCTATAGCTGAGTAATACCTCATTGTATTAAAAACACCACATCTTTTTCATCCATTTTTCAGGTGATGGGCATTTTGGCTGTTTCCAAAATTTGGCTATCACAAATTGTGCTGCTATAAACATATGTGTACCTACATCACTATGAAATGATGTTTTCAGTACTTTTGGGAAAAATTCCAAAAAGACTGAATGGTATTTCCAGTCATAGTTTTTGTGGAGTCTTCTCAATGGTCTCCATGATGGTTGCACCAGTTTACATTCCCAGAGCAGTGGAGAAGTGTTGCTTTTTCCCCACAGTTCAAAATTTGTTATTTGTTGATTTCTTTATGATAGCCATTATTTCTAGGGTGACATGATATCTCAATGTTGTTTTAGTTTGCATTTCACAAATGGCTAGTGATGTGGAACATTTTTTTCATGCATTTATAAGCTGCTAGTATTTCTTCCTGAGAAATGTGTGTTCATCCTAACTGCCTGTTTCTGTATTAAGTCTTTAAATATTGAGGCCCTACTGTTTATTAGTGCTTTATAAATTCTAGATAGAAGACTTTTGTTTGAATTGTTATTACTTAATTTTTTTTCAAAATTTGTGGGTTGTCTTTTCACTCTGTTGGCAGATCCTTTTGATGTTCAGAAACTTCTCAATAAGAGGAAGTACCAGTTATTATTTCTTTCAATTATTTCGCATGCAGTTTGATTTTTGTTCATGAAATATTTGTCTACCCTGATGTCTTCAAGATTTTCCATCTAATTTCTATTCCAGGAGATGTAGTATTTCTATTTTAATGTTTAGATCCTTAATCAGTTTTGACTTTAGTTTAGTGCATGGTGAAAAACCTGAGTTAAGTTTTAGGTTTTGGCATGTAGAAAGGCAATTTTTCCATTACCATTTGTTAAAGAGGCTATCTTTCTTCCAGTGAACATGTTTGGTCCCTTTGATGAATATAAGATGGCAGAATGTGTTTGTAGTTGTAGCTTTATCTTCTAATCTATTTCATTGATCCTCGGGTTTATCTTTTTGCAAATATTATGCTGATTTTGTCACAGTAGCTTTATGGTATGATTTCAAGTTGAGGATTTTAAGACTACTTCCTTGCCTTTGTTGACCAGGATTGCTACTGTAGGTATTTTCTGGTTTTAAATAAATTTTAGAAATGCTTTCTCTAGATTAGTGAGGTATGATGATGGCATTTTGGTAGGCATTGCAATAAATCTGTATAACAATTTTGAGAGTATGGCTGTTTTCACAACGTTGGTTCTTCCTATCTAGGAGAAAGGAATATCTTTGCATTTTCTGAACTCCTCTGTTATCTCTTTTTTCAGAGTGCTATAATCTTCATCGAATGGATCTCTTAGTTCTTTAGTTAGGTTAATTCTTAAATATTTCATATTTCATGGTACTATTTTAAAGGGTTTTGTTACTCTAATTTCTCTCAGTGTGTTTTTTATATGTGTAGGGCAATACCATTAGCTTTTTTGTATTGACTTTGTAACCTGCTGTGCTACTGAATTTGTTTATTAAGTTTAATAGCTTGTTGGTGGATTGTTTCGGATCTTCTACTAGAGTATCATGTTGTCTGCAAATAATGATAGTTTAACTTCTTCTTTACCTATTATTATTCCTTTTATTTCTCTCTCTAGTATAATGGCTCTCTCTAGCTAATGATTCCAGAACTACATTGAATAGGAGTAGTATTAGATGACATCCTTGTCTCGTAGCTGATCTGAGATTCAAAAATTTCAGGTTTTCCCCATTTAGAATTATGTTAGCTATTGCATTGTCATAGATGTTCTTCATCAGATTGAGGTAGAGACCATCTATTCCAATTTTATGTAGAACTGGATTTTTGTCAAAAGTCTTTTCTGAAACACCTGAGATGATCATGTAGTTTTTGTATTTGGCTCTATTGAGCATATTTTATTTATAGATTTACATATATTGAACCATCCTTGCATCTCTGGGATGTATCCTACCCATGGTCATGGTGTACAATCTTCTTGATGATTTGCTGTATATTATTTGCTAGGATTTTATTGAGGATTTTTGCATCTATGTTCAGGAGGGAGATTGACCTGTAGTTCTCTTTTTAGTTGCATGTTTCTCTGCTTTTGTTGTCAGTATAATACTTGCCTCCAGGAATGATTTTTGGAGTATTTCTTCCTTTGCAATTTCATTGAAGCCTTTGAGGAGTATTGGGATTATATCCTCTGTAAATTTGCTATAGAATTCAGCTGTGAATCCATCAGGATATGGGCTTTTCTTTGTTGTTAAGTTTGTTTTATTACATTTTCAATTTCATTGGCTGATATTGGGTTGTGGAGAGTTCTTATATCATCATGATTCAGGTTTGGTAATTTGTACCTTTCTAGAAATCTGTCCATTTCTTCTGTGTTTCAATTCTGTGAGAGTAAAGATTTTCAAAGTAGCTATTGATGATGTTCTGAAAGTCCACAAGGTCTGTACTAATTTCACTCTTTTCATTCCTTATTGCTTGAATTTGGTTCTGTCCTTTGTCTTTTTGATGAGGTCAGGTAAGGGCTTATCAATTTTATATACTCTCTAAAAGAACCAGATTGTAGCCTGTAATCCAAGCACTTGGGAGGCTGAGGCAGGAGGATCACTGTGAGTTCGAGACCAGCCTGGGCTACAAACGTGAGCTCAAGGCCAGCTTGAACAGCATAGCAAGACCCTGTCTCAAAAAGACAAAAAAGAAAAAGAAACCAGACTGTCGATTTGTTAATTCTTTGTATTGCTTACTTTGTCTCACTTGTAGTAATATCTACTCTAATCTTTATATTTTCCTCCCTCCTTCGGGTTTTGGGCTTGGGTTGCTGTTCTTTTTCTTGCTGTTCTTTTTCTAGATGCTTGAGGTGCAGCTTATTTTTTTCTCTTTCTGGTTTCCTAATGTGTGAGTTCACACATTAAATATAATTAAATATAAATATTAAATATAAATATAAATATCTCTCTGAGAACTTTTTCATTTTATCTGACAAATTTCAATAATTTGTGCTTGAACTTTCATTAAATTATAGATATTGCTTAATTTCTTATTTAAATTAATCTATAACCCATTGGTTGCTGAGGAGGGTATTATTTAATTTCCATGTGTTCATGGTTTTCTTTTGCCATTTGCTTCCAGTTTCATTGCACTGTGGTAAGGTAATATTCATGGAATAATTTCTGTTTTTTTGCATATGCTTAAGCATGACCTATGGACAAGTATGTGGTCTATTTTAGAAAATGTCCCATGAGAAGATGGAAACAATGTATTCAGATGTGGTTTGGCGCAACACTCTGTATATTCACTAGGTCTGTTTGTTTAAAGATCTAGTACAAGTGCTACCTCTTTGCTAATATTTTTCTCTACTTATCCCATCCTTTTGGAATAAAGGGGGTTTAAAGTCTCCTGTTAAGATTGTGGTATTGATTATTATATTTTTCGTGTCCATTAAGATTTGTCTTATATAGTTGGGCACTCCTATGTTTGGTGGGTATATGTTTATGACTGATACATCTTCTTTAATTTTTCCCTTATTCAGTATATAGGGACCCTCTTTATTTCATTTGATCATTCTTGCTTTGAAGTTCAGATTGTCTGCAAACAGGATTGCCAAATCTGTTTTATTCTGAAGTTCTGGGGCATGTAGCATTGTTTTCCATCCTTTGACTTTTAGCCTATGAATTTCTGTATGAATTAAGTATGGTTCTCTCTCTCTCTCTCCCTCTCCCTCTCTCTCTCTCTCTCTCTCTCTCTCTCTCTCTCTCTCTCTCCTTTTTTTTTGTGGTACTGTGGTACCAGGGATCAAACTCAGGACTTTATGCTTGCCAGGCAAGCACTTATTTTACTGAGCTGTCTCTCCAGCCCTGGTATGCTTCTTATTTATAGCACAGCATTTTCTTTTGCTTCCTCATCCACTATGCCAGTCAATTTCTCTTAATTGGTAAGCTGAGTGCATTTGCATTGATGGTTATAACTGAGATGTATGGCCTTATGATTGACATGTTATTTTCCTGCTTTTGGCTACCTACTTTTCTACCGTGTTTAATTGTTTGCCCTATTTGGAGTGTTCTTTCCATTCTCATTCATGGAGCTGTGGTCATTTTGATCCTCTCTAGAATATCTTTTAGTAAACTGTAGGGATGGTTTTGTTACCATGAAATTCTTTAGTTGTTCTTTGTCATAGAAGTATTTCCCTTCTCTATTGGACTTTAAAGAGAGCTTTGCAGGGTATAGCAGACTGGGCTGGAATATGTTTGCTTGCACAACTTGAAGTACTTTGCTCCATGCTCTACTTGATTTGATAGTTTTTGAAGAGAAATCTGCCATTATTCTGATGGGTTTTCCTTTGAATATGATCCTTTTATTTTCTTTAGCAGCTTTTAGTATGTTGTTCTTGTGCTGGATTTCTGGGATCTAGATTATTATATGTCTGGGTGTGATTTTAATTGGGTTGATGATATTGGAAACTCTATATGCTGTGGTTGCCCGAATGGCAGATCATTTGCCTATATTTTGGAAGATTTCCACTATTATTTCTACCCGTATTTTTATATCATTTGTACTGACTCCTTTTTCATTGATGCCTGTTAGTGTGATGTTGTTTATCGTTGCATCATCTCATGGTTATTGAATTACTTGTTCCTGAATCCTAGCTGTTTTTAAGAGATATTTTCTTATCTTTCACTGGTGTCTTCAAGGTCTTAAAGTTTATCTTCACTTTTTTTTCAAACGGTTTTGCCAGCCTGTGATTGAAAATTTAATTTCCTGTTCATCTCTTTGAATGTGCTTCATGCATTCTATTTCTTTCCTATATTGTTCAAAGATTCCATCACTTTTTATCCTCTATTTTTATCTGTGTTTTTTAGAAACACTTAGCATTTCTTTCTTTATAGCTATCATTTCTTTTTTTATTTCCAAGATTATTTCTGATTTACTATCCTCTGTACCTTTCTGCAGTTGTTTCTTTACTTCAAATGCTATTATTTCAGAAGTTTCAGGAAAGTGACTTCCAATTTCTTCTATGTTAGTGTCACCTGAATTTATTCTAGGTGGGCTCCATGCCTCAGAATGCATTTTGCTCCTACTATTTGTCATTTTGTACAGCACTGTCCTCTCACCTTTGGTGTAGTGTTCTGGTGAAGTATGTACCTTAGCACTTACTGATATTATTACCTCAGGGAAATTATATCATTAAGAAAAACAGTTTTGTGTTTACAGTACTACAATTAGAAATAGTAATAATAGGTAGAGAGATTTAGCAATTGACAATCTTTTGTAACTAGTGGGTTTGTATTTAGACCATACAAGTGAGCATTATGACTGCATGGCCAAGCAGATGTTAAATTGGGAATCTGTATTTAAGTTAGTTCCCCTAAGCTCTGTCTGATCATCTCCCCTTGATGTACCTGTAGTCTTCCAGGAAGACTGTTTCACCCCCGTTTCCTGTTGTCCCCACTCTCAAACAAGGTCTAGCAGTGTGTCTCAGCTTACTGGGTCCAGATCTGTGAAATTTGAACTTGTCCAGGTGGACCTGCCTTAGATCTGGCTGCTGTGCTCCATTTCTTCCTGCTGCAGCTCATGGAAGTGAACCCACTGTGCCCAACTGGCAAGCCATTCTGCGTCTGGATTAACTGACTGTATCTCACTCCTCGCCGCTTTGCCAGAATTTCTACCACAGGGTTCCACACTGGACCTGACCATTGGCTGAAAGCAAGTGTTTCCAGCCTCAAGAGCTTTCTTAAGGAGGAGAAATACTTCATTGATTCACATGATCCAATTTGTTTTAATTTCTGTTTCATTTTTACTACATCAGCCTTTACATTCTGCTCTCAAGTCACTGAACATAGTTTACTAGGCATGGCCTATTGCCTCATAGTGCTTTTGTCTAGGCTGTCCTCCCTACTGGGGTTCAGCTTTGCAGTTACTTTTTGACCTGGTCTGTCTCTAGCTTCCTACAAATCTTAGTCCTATCTAGGTTAACCACTTACCTGTTTTTTTCATCTTCCTTGTAGTGTATGTGTGATGATCTCATTAACATGTTTTCTCAGTCATCCTCAAGGACTAGGGAGCAGGTGCCATGTTATGTATGTTCTCTAACTTAAGTATGACTACTAACTTAGATCCACATCCAGCACAGAGTTAGGGCTGTTATGCAAGACACATGCACAAATACATGGACTACACAGACTATGCTACTAGTTTGTCTACACTGCATGTTCAGGCACAGAGAAGAGAAAGTTTCCTTCCCATTTTTAGTCTTAAGATTCAGCTCAACACACACAAATTGTGTCTGGAAAGTAAGTCACATGCCATTGTTCTTAAATCTACATGAAAAGTTACCCCTTTACCAGTAAGATAGAGCAAAGGTGTATTCTTTCCAGATTTTTGACTGAGTTTATTAAAAGTCAAACACACAATGGTTAGCAATTCTCTTCATTCTGCTCTCTGCCTCTCTCCATCCTTATAAGCATGTGCAAAATCAATAAACTACTAATGAAGAATGAATAAAGTGTACAGCTGCATAATTTTAGCCTCCAAGATCCTTCTAGCGCTTCAAAGAGACTGTGTGAACTAATCATTTACAGGAACCTTAATGCTAGAGAGAGAGTGATCAGCTCCGATAGGCAATTTGATTATGGATTGGCCTTGGTCACCCACTGTTTGTGACACATTTTTATGAATACTGTGCTCTCCCTCAGTGTGTGCATGCCTCCAAAATTCTTGCCCTCCAATTTGATTAAACAGACAGTTGAAAACAAATCAGCTACGATTTGCACAAACATTGTCTATGACTGAACAGAGATGTCCTGTGCATATTACCCTGTATTTAACCATCTCACAAACTAGTGAAAGATTGAACCAGAGCAATGTTTAAATAAATCACACTTATATGAAACCAAGATGCACCACAGATCAGAACATGAGCTTCTTGACACAACTGTTTTATTGAAAAAAATCCATCTGTGTCCTTATATAACTGAAGCTTCATTTAGCTTTTCCATTTGCTCCTGTTGCTTCTTTCATGCATCTGAGCCAGTTTTGTTGCTTATTGAATATGAGTAAGCCAATTATTTAAAAGTCAGCTATTGACACTGACAACAGTTCTACAAAGCACTGTACATGGTTGCAAAGTAAATCCTGAGGAGATTTGACTGACTTTGTTATACAGACTTTCGTTATACAGGTCTTGCTTTAACTTGCCCTTGACCACTAGAAGAAAAGCTTAAATCTGATGCATAAAACTTAAGGGTAGTTTGGTATGCTGAGCTGTAAAAGGCTCAAATTAATAGCTTCCAACATTTCTAGTTTCACTAGTAGCACACTGTAATAATGGAACATTTGACTATGTATATAATTACCTTCTCTCAGATCAAAGAGAAGAAATCTATTGTACCAATAAGCATTAGAAAATTTATCATGTCTACACCCTGTGTCTTGTATAACTGTAATGAGGACAATATGCATTGCATCAACTATTGTGAATGTTCTACTAACATGCTTTGAAACCGTCACATTATAATTCCTTTTTTAAAGTAATAAATTTTTTTAAAAGAAAAAAAAAGTCAGCTATTTGCTAATTGCAAGTACTAATTCTTTTTTAGACAAATGTTCCATGGGAAAATACTCCACAAAGTGTATTTGCTTTGGTTAAATTTGCACAGACTATTAAACTGGGGTAAAGTAATTGACATCAACAGTCTGGTTCATGCAGAAGTCAACAGAGCATTCCTTTATAGAAGTGATGCTATTGCAGTTACATGCAGGATCTACTTACAGTTTTCCCCACACAACTGCAGTATAATTACCACTCATCCTTTCTTGTTATAAAGACCCTTTATTGTCCAGTGAGCCTTCTTTATGTGACCTCATTTCAGAGTGGCTTTTTGAAACTCTGAACTCATCCTTGAACTCTGAACTCATCCTTTCCAAAACATTCCCTTTCCACTACAGATTTTTAAAATATAAGCATCAATCTCAAGCAGGCAGCCAAAATGACTGAGGTGGCAGAGACGCAAAGCTCATCACCCAAACGATGTTCTATCTGTGGTCTGCTACAGCCTTGCCCTGCAACCTTGGCACTCTGTTCTCCCTTTTTGAAATCAATTCTCCATCTTCAAAATTAGCTCAAAACACAGTGACAGCAAAAGAACCATGAACCAAGTATCTCTCCAGAACACAAATTTTAAAATGTGTGGACTCTAGAGCTCATAACTTAGGGAGAAGGGGGCCCCTTGGCCACCTCCAAAGTGTCACCATTACCCTTCAAGAATCCTGGCAGATAGTTTACAGCATAACAATAGCCCCTGTGATTATTGGCAGCTTGAAGTGCACCATGTAGTGCCTGTGGCCATCTCTGCCTTTGTCCTTGGCTTGTCTCAGTGACCCCAGCTAGGTCCCAGTACCAAGCTTCTTAGCCTTGGCCACTGTACTGTGATATCTTGCCTCATTTTCAGCATGTGACCCTCTTCTCATGATCCTTGTTTTCTCCCCCATCTGCCTGCTCAAAACAGAGAATCTTTGGACTTAGGGGAAGGTGAGAGTCATTGTAGTAAGAAGCTGGGTCCCTGAGGGATTCTGTGGAGCAGATGCACTGGAGTGTGGCAGTGAGCATCTGAGATGGGGCTGCTGTCTCACGTGGCTAACATTACTCACTGTTCAGAAATCATGTCAGAATGTATGAGTGATTCTTGGACTTCCTCATCCTCACATGTACTTGCATCCTCACTTTGCCTGTGCAGCAATGGAAGCACAGCGTGGTGGGGTGACCTGCTCACGTCTTCACAGCTTATGACCGAACAAGTTAGTCCTCGACAGTCTGGCTCCTCAGTATGTATTCTTGGAAACCTCTGGAGCCCTTGGCAATAAGAAGGTACAGATACTTTTCTGTTTCCTTTGGAACACTCATTCTTCTTCCCTCTTCTGCTGCCCCCTCACTGTCTTTTTCCCTACTGGGTTCCTTCATATTCACTGTGTATCTACTCTGTGAGAGGAACTGAGCAGCGCAATATTCATCACAATAAATCAGATACAGTCTCTGCTCTGTATCAGTCACAGGCAAGTGGAGACAGGATCTTGAGAAGCAACAATTACCAGGTAGTGTGACAAGTACTCTGATGGGATGAACAAAGAGTGCTATGGAGCCACTGATAAGGGACACAGTGCAGGGATGTGCTTAAGCTGAATGTTGATGACAAATGGGAACTACATAGGTCAAGGTGCAGGGGAGATCAATTCATTTTTTGAGGAAGGGTATGGAGACAATCAAATGTTTATAGACTTGCTAGTCTGGACACAAAGGAAGACACAAGAGGGGAGAAGTGGAGAACAGAGATGATGGGGAGACAGGAAAAAGTTAGATCAAAGAACTGGATGGATATGCTAAGAGGCTATAACTTAATCCTGAAAGCAAGAGAAGGTGGGTCAGATTAATACCACAGAACAATTGCACTTCACATGGTCCAGGATATGCAGAACTGGGCCAGCCTGGAGCTGGAGGTTAGTATACAATGTTAATGAGGGGGTGGAGTATCTACAGCATCTCAGCCCAGCCGTCTGAGCCAAGAAGCTAGCTCCTTCTTATGCTGTTATCACGAACAGGGAGCCAACAGTTTATCTGCTCTTTTCAAGAGCCTTCTAAAAACAGACCAAGGGAATGGAAAGGTATGGAGGAACTCAGATCAGAAATAACCTCTGAAGTAAAAAAAGAAATCTCTGTATTAATAGTTTCTGAAGTAAAACAACAACAATAACAATAAAAAAAAAACACTGCAGAAAAGTATAGAGGAAATCATATTAGAAATAACCTCAGAAGTAATAAAAAGACACTTCTGAATTAATAGCATCTAAAGTAAAGGAAAAACTTCAGAAAGGTAGAGAGTAAATCAAATTGGAAATAATCCCTAAAATCTAAGAAGAAAGATGATGATAATAAAATAGTTAATAAATGTTTCTAAAGAGTACATTGATAAAAAATTAGAGAATAGAAAAATGATGGGATCATTCAATGAGCTATATAGGAAAAAAAATAGCATGAAGCAGTTTCAAATAGATATACAAGAAAATAAAATCCCAATCACAAGCTGGCAACACCATATGAATGAAAGTGAAAATAGAGTTTCAGATCTTGAAGACACTGTCGCAGCTAGTGAAAAGCTAAGAAAAGATCTCTTAAAAACAACTAGGATGCAGAAAAAATAATTCTACATCTTCAAGAGGAGGCAAAGATGAACAACATGAGACTAATTGTCATCAATGAGAAAGAAGGAATCAATATAAAGAATATAAAAAGAATATGGGCAGAAGTAAGAGCATAAAACTCCCCAAAATGAGAAAACAGATGGCATTCAAGTAACTGAGACATATAGAACTCTAAATAACATCAATACAACTGAAAACTTACCCAGACATATAATAGTCAAGATCCCAGAAATCCAGCAAAAGAATAAAATACTAAAAGCCACTAGAGAAAAGAAATAGATCATATTTAAAGGAAAACCCATCAGAATAATGACAGATTTCTCTTCACAAACCTTGAAGTCAAGAAGAGCATGGAGCAGAGCACTTCAAGTTCTCCATGAAAACAAATTCCAGCCCAGACTACTATGCCATGCAAAAACCTTTTTAAGTGTGAGGGAGAAGTGTAATACTTCCACAACAAAGAACCAAAAAGAATTTTATGATGTCAAAGCCAATCCTACAGACTCCTAAACATTATTTTAGAGAAGGACCAAAAGAACCTGAACTCTACAAATGAGAATAGAAAGAACCAATGACACAGGACAACCAATTAAACACAGGAGAAAAGGAGTAAGCAATAGTAGATAAAAAGCATGTCAATCATCAGTCAATACATTTCAATTATAACTATCAATGTAAATGGCCTTAATTCTCCAACTAAAAGAAATAGACTGGCACAGTGGATTAGGAAGTGAAATCCAAAAATATGTTATATACAAGAAACACAACTTATAAAGAAATTCGTAGGCTAAAAGTCAACGGATGGAAAATAATATACATGTCCCAGCATCTCAGAAAAAAGCAGGGGTACCAATCATTTTTTGCAGGTAGTCTGAAGTTCAAACCTAGAATGATCACGCAAAATAAAGACCACTACATAAAGGTTAGGGGAAAAATCCAAGAAGATGTGATAACAATCATAAGCATGTATACAAGCAACACAGGAGCACCAAACTACATACTACAAATCTTTTTTTTTTTTTTTTTTTTTTTTAAGAATTTTATTTTATTATATTTTTTTCTTGTTTCAGAACTTTTGTTTATTTATTTATTTTCATGGCCGGCTCAGCCTGCCCTGATGGCAGGGCTGGTGCAGCATGTGGTGCCCGGGAATCGAACCGTGGTCCCTGCAGCCACCCCCAAAGCAGGGGCTTTAGACCATTGAGCCATCCTGCCGGGCCCAAAATTATTTTATTTTATTTTTTCTTGTTTCAGAACTTTTGTTTGTTTGTTTATTTATTTTTATGGCTGGCTCAGCCTGCCCTGAGGGCAGGGCTGGCGCAGCACGTGGTGCCGGGGATCGAACCGCGGTCCCTGCAGCCGCCTGTAGGCGCTTTAGACCACTGAGCCATCCTGCGAGGCCCCCATGCTACAAATCTTAATGGACAAGAAAAATCTAATGTTCAATATCATGCTCTTAACAGGGGAACTTAACACCCTGTTTTCCCAAAAAGATAGGTCATGCAGAAAAATATTAGCAAAGAAATAACAGATCTGAACCAAAACTTGGAACAACTAGATTTGGTGAACTTATGCACTGTTCTACCCAACCATTTCTGAATACACATTTTTTTTCAGCTGCACATGGGACATCCCCTAAAATATTCCAAATATTAGTCCATATGTCATTCTTTTTTTAAATTTAATATTTTTATTGTTTAAATTTAACAATGGTTATATTATGTATTTTCATCATCAGATCAGTTTAGATTAATACATATAGGTATATAAGATAGGTCGTTCTTAAGTATTTGCAAGAAAACAAAAATTATCCCATGCATATTATTGACTACATTGCGGTAAAACTGGAAACAAATGACAAAAGGAACCACAAAAATCTCATAAATACATGGAAATTAAACAACACCTTCTTCAGCAACCAGTGGGTTACAGAGGAAATTAAACAAGAAATTAAACAATATTTAAAATTTAAAGAAAATTCTAACACAACCTGCTAGAATTAATGGAATGCAATGAAAACAGTTCTTAGAGGGAAATCCATAGCTCTCAACTTACACATTAAGAAAACAGAATGGGAAAAAATAAATACTCAAATGCTGCATCTAAATTGTCTAGAAAAGAGTGAACCATACCCAAAGTCCACAGATGGGAGGAAATTATAAAGATAGAGCAGAAATTAATTCAATTGAGACAAAGAAAACAATACAAAGAACTAATAAATCAAAAAGCTGGTTCCTTTAAAGATTAAATAAAATTGATTAGCCCCTAGCTAACCTCAGCAAAAAGAGGAAAGAAAAGACTCATATTCAAGCAATAAGGAATGAAAGGGTGAAATTACCACAGACCCAGGGGAGACTTAGAAGATCATTAATAGCTACTCTGAGAATTTTTACTCTCACAGAATTGAAGAAACAAATGAAATGGACAGATTCCTAGAAAGGTACAATTCACCGAAACTGAATCAAGATGTAAGAACTCTCAATAACCCAGTAACAGCCAATGAAATACAAAATGCAATAAAAAAGTTACTGACAAAGAAAAATTCAGGTCCTAGTGGATTCACTGCTGAATTCTACAAGACATTTACAGAAGATATAATCCCAATACTCCTCACATTCTTCAGTGAACATGAAAAGGAAGCAATCTTTCCAAAATCATTCCTAGAGGCAAGTATTATACTGATACAAAAGCCAGAGAAAGATGCAACTAAAAATGAGAATCACAGGCCAATCGCTCTGGTGAACATAGATGAAAAATGCTTAATAAAATATTAGCAAATAGAATACAGCAAATCATTAAGAAGATTATACATCACGAATAAGGTAGAATTCAACCCAGGAATGCAAGGATGGTTCAATATATGCAAAACTATAAATGTAATTCACTATATCAATAGAGCCAAATCCCAAAACTACATGATCATCTCAGTTGATGCAGAAAAGGCTTTTGACAAAGTCCAACACTCATTCATATTCAAAGTACTACATAAAATTTGAATAGATGACATCTACCTTAATTTGATAAGAGCAATCTATTACAATCCAATGGCTAACATAATCCTAAATGGGGAAAACCTGAAGTCTTTTACTCTCAGATCTGGTACAAGACAAGGATGCCCTCTATCACCATTCCTACTCAATGTAGTTCTGGAATCATTAGCTAGAGCCATTAGACAAGAGGGAGAAATAAAAGGAATAAGAATAGGTAAAGAAGAAGCTAAACTATCGTTTTTGCAGATGAGATGATAGTTTACTGGAAAGACCCAAAAATTCCACCAGGTGGGCTGAGTGTGGTGGCGCATGCTTGTAATCCCAGCACTCGGGAGGCTGCGGCAGGAGGATCGGTGTGAGTTCGAGACCAGCCTGAGCTACAAAAGTGAGCTCAAGGCTAGCCTGAACTGCATAGCAAGACCCTGTCTCAAAAAAGACCAAAAAAAAAAAAAAAAAAAAAAAAA
>PVJA010013238.1:0-28153 GCA_004027025.1 Myocastor coypus | reverse complement strand
ACTCCAACTAAAGAAGTAAAAGATCTAGTCAACGAAAACTGCAGTCCTCTTAAAAAATAAATCATAGAGGATTTCAGAAAATGGAAAGATCTTTTCCTGGATAGGAAGAACCCACATTGTGAAGATGGTCATACTCCCAAAAGTGTTACACAGATTTAATGCCATCCCTATCAAAATATCATCAACATACCTCACAGTTTTGGAGAGATCATTGCTAAAATTTATTTAGAAGCAGAAAAGACCTAGAATAGCAAACACAATGCTGGACAACAAAGATAAGGCCGGAGGCATTACAATTCCTGGCTTAAAATTATAGTACAAGGCCACAGTGATAAAACCAGCATAGTATTGGAAAAAAAAAAAAAAAGACCTGAGGATCAATGGAATACATTAGAAGATGCAGAAGCTAATACAAACACACTCAGCCACCTTATCTTCCACAAAGGCACCTTTCTTCTTACTGGAAGAAAGATAGCCTCTTTAACAAATGGTGCTGAAAAGCTGGCTCTCTACATGGCAGAAATGAAAACTTGACCCAGGTCTGTCACCATGCACTAAACTAAAGTTAAAGTGGATTAAAGATTCAAATATTAAAACAGAAACACTAAATCTTCTGGAACAGAAAGTAGAAGGAAATCTTGAAGACATTGGGCTAGGCAAATAGTTCATAAACAAAAATCAAAATGCACATGTAACACTTGAAAGAATCAACAACTGGGAGATCCTCTTGCTGAGAAGTTTTTGCATATCAAAAGAAAGTACCAACCGAATAAAAAGACAACACACACATTTCAAAAATTTAATTAACAAATATTCAGGCAAAGATCTTCCATCTACAATTTATGAAGGACTAAAAAACATTAGCGTCCCAAAATGCAAACGCCCAATCCAGTAATGGGTATCTGAGATGAACACACACTTCTCATAGGAAGAAATACTAGAAGCTTATACATACATGAAGAAATGTTCCACATCACTAGCCATCCATGAAATGCAAATTAAAACAGCATTTAGACAACATCTCACCCCAGAAAAAATGGCTATCACAAGGAAATGAACAAACAACTAATGTTGGAGAGACCAGGGGAAAAAGTATATTTCTCCACTGTTGTTGGGAATGCAGAATGGCACAACCATTATGGAAATCAGTGTGGAGACTCCTTATCAAACTATGACTGGAAATCCCATTCAATCCAGCTATCACCCTACAGGGAATTTTCCCAGAAGAACTGAAAACATCATATGGTAATGATGTTTTTCCACCTATGTTTATAGCAGCACAATTTGTGATAGCCAAATCTTAGAAAAAAACAAAATGCCCATCATTTGAAGAATAGTTGAAAAATATGTGGTGTTTTTATACAATGGAGTATTAGTCAGCTATAAAGAATGGTAAACTTGAAGCCTTATATATATAAGTGGACATATCTGGACATACACTCATAAGTGAAATAAATCATAGCTACATGTATAAACATCGTACAGTCTCCCTAATGTAATAACTCCAAAGAATAATTTAAAATGGAAGGGCATAACACAGTTAAATGGAAATCAAGAACTCAAGGATTAAAGAATGAAGAGACACCAAGAAGAAAAGTTGAGAAACATGTAAGGGACAAAGTTATGCATTTATATACATAGGATGAATTAGACAATGGTCCTAAGAATCTCTAACAGATTTTTGACACTGAGGATAACAATGTGTAATACTAAAACTGTGCTTGGAATGCCTGTCATCCTGGTTTTTATATGTGTGCACCTTGTAATGTAATTTCAATTATTACTATACTCTCTCTCAAGTAAATGTTTGTTTAAAAAAAAGAGTAATAAGAGAGAATAAGAGACTAGGGAAAATGCCATAGGATTGACAGGCTACAATTTTGTATATGCTTAGATTTCTAAATTTCTGTGTAAAAATATGCAACTGTTTTTAATCACATTCCATAGGGATTTATTAGAATATCTATGATTTATGGAAAATACTCATCCCATGTTAAGTCTAAGGCATTTGATATTCAGAAAGACAGTGATGTTAAGCTCAAGTACCTATGTTATAGAGTAACAGTGTTACTAAGCTCCTCTTCTGGAAGGTTAACAACTTAAAATTGCAGAACAAAAATTTAGAGAAAAAGAAGGGCTAAAAGGCAATCAATATTTTGGACCTAGCCCTTCTAGGTCAGTGAGGACTCAGAAAATAAGAGAACCTGTACTGTAACATCCTATAACTCAGTGGTTCTCAAATTTTCTGTTCAAGAATATTATAGGGCCAGAGAGGAATGGGATCAATCATGTATAGTGTGTCTAAGGAGAGTCACCTAGAGAGGAAACATTCTCTCAGGCTTTCAGAGAACAAACTGGTCAAGCAATGGCTGTGACTCATATAGGTGGCTGACACTGACAAAAGTTATGCAAAATACTGTACATGATTTCAAGGTAAATCATGAGGGCACTTAACTGACCCTGTCATATCCAAAAGTTACATGATTTGTTATATAGGTCTTGCTTTAACTTGGCCTTAACCACCCAGCATAAATGTTTAACCATGAGGCATAAAAAGTAAAGCCAGATTAGTATGCTGAGCTGTGAAGGGCTCAAGTCAACAGCTTCTGATGTTTGCAGTTCTGCTGATAACCCACTATTATGGAAAATTGGACTATACATACAACTACTTTCTCTTACTTCAAAGAGAAGAAATATTTGAACCAATAGTGTTTAGTGTTTTGTACTCTGAACAGTTACTATAAAGACAACAGGATGCACTGTATTAATTACTGTGGCTTTCCTACCAATGTGTTTGGAAACTGTCTCATTGTCATTTCTTATAAAAACTAATAAAATTGTTAAAAAATGAAAAAATATGTATATGTGTATATACAGGTTAGTTAGGATAAATATGCAGCTACTTTCTTTTAGTTCAATGAGAAGAAAGATTTGTACTAATATTGTTTTGGTGTGTTAACATGTCTACAACTTGTCATCTAAATAACAACTACTAAGATAACATTATGCAATATATTAATTATCCTAACTGTCCTGCTAACCTGTTTTGAAACTGTTTCGTTGCTATTTTATCTTTTTTCTCATTAAAATAAATAAAAGATTTTAAAAAATACATGATTGTAGACCAGACAGCTTGTCATTCCCGATGGGCTGACAGTGGCCCTGGAAATCATAACAGGCCTCTTCCACTGTTGGCTCCACTCACCTGGCTCCTACACACTGTCCTCTCTAGCATGCACTTCCACAGAGCTGGCTTCCTGCCCCATTTGATAAATGCGTTGTCAATAGTTCTTGCCAACTGAAATAATAGTGGAGAAATGTTTGCTTCTGCCAAGAACAGAGCACTGCACCAACACTGGCAAGTGTTTCCCAAAGCCAAAGGCAGTTTTCCTATAATTAGAAGCAATTTGCTAGAAAGTTTACCAGGCTCTTCCAAAGCATACAATATGGCAAATTGTTACAGGTTTCTTTATTTTTCCTTTCCTTTTCCTGACACATGGCAGATGGAGAGAGTGAAACACTCCCTTTTCCTGGGCTGGGGCTGTTATTTTACAGGATCACATCTTCACCGAGTCAGGAGAGTGGGAAGAGGAAACCAACTTTGTGTATCATTGTGGGAAATGGGATCAAATTCAGAATCATATTCTAAACATTCTGAAGCTCAAGACTTTGCCATTTGTCTCCAGTGAGAGACCTCAGCTGTAGCCAAGTAGGATCTAAGGAGTGAAATTTAAACCAAGACTCAACTCCTGAAAGTTCCACTGCAGTGTGTAAGAAAATAGGGAACTCAGATTGCATTTATGCAAAGAGATGTTTCTATATTCCATGAAGTCGTCTTGAAGGCCAGAGGGAAATAGAGGAATGGGTGGACTAACATCTATTGTGTTTCCTATTTCTTACTGTACTAGGAATTTTGACTATTGCTAGTATAACTCATGCCATCTCAACCTGTCACTGATCTCCATTTATAGAGGAAGAAACCTATAGTGAGTAAGGGTAGTTTTTTATATGGTCAGTGGCAAAGGGAAATTGGTCCCAACCTCATCTGACTCTTAAACGAGTGCTCTTTCCACTGCATATGTCTGCCTTCATGTTGTTACTGGGGTCAGAATCGTGGTGATCAGAAGCTGAGCTAAGCAGTTGAAGTGGCTGTCCCCTTCAACTCCCAGCAAAAGAGTGGCAGTAACATTACAGTAAATAGGGCCACTAAAGTTATAGTCAAGTTAAGATGATGTCATTGGATGACCTCAAATCAGTATGACTCTGTGTCCTTATAGGCAGAAGACACAGAGACTTTCAGAGTGAGAATGACACACAGCCACAGAAGTAGAAATTGGAGCAATGTTTCTACCAATGGAAAAACGCCAGGAATTTTATAGTACTCCGATGAAATTTAAGAGGAGAACCAAAAATGAAGCAATAACACCTGTTCCTCAATAGGAAGAGCCAACATTATAGAAATGGGCTTGATTCCAAACCTTATGTACAGAATTGATGCAATCTCAATCAAAAACACCAATAGCATTCATCACTCAAATAGAGGCAATAAACCTAAAATGTATATGGAACCAGAAGATACCTAGACTAGGACGTGCAATCCTTGGCAACAAGAATCAAGCTGGAAGCAATATTATCTTGGATTTCTAGTTATATTACCAAGCTATGGTGATAAAAAGAAACATGGTATGGGAAGAAAAACAGACATGTGGATCAATGGAACAGTACAGAAAATAATCTAGGCATATCGACCTTTAACAACAGGGCCCAAAAGGTACACGGAGGGGAAGATAGCCTTTAACAAGGAAAACTGGTGATACATATGCAAAAACTTGAACTTAGACTCATATCTCTTACCAGGCACTAAAGTAAAATCAAAAGAGATCAAAGATCTAAATGTAAAAACAGAAGTACTTAATCTAATGGAAGATAAACTAGATAAAACTCTGGAAGATATAGGCATAGAAAAGCTTTCCAGAAAGTCCCCCAGTGGAACAAGAAATAATGCCAAGAATAAACAACTGGGAATTTAAAACAAAGATTCCACACAGCAAATGCAACAACTAACAGAATGAAATGATAACCTACAGGATGAGGAAAAAATACTTCTGCAGCTACTCTTCAGGGAGAGGACTAATATCTAGCTGAAATAATGTAGTCAGTAGGGCCTGTGAGATAGCTCAGTGGCATAAATGCCTGCCTGGCAAGCACAAGGTCCTGAGTTTGATGCCTGTTACATGAAAAAATAAAACTCAATAAACTTAGACCCTCCCATCCAATAAGAAAAAACTCAATAAAAACATTGGACATCTGAAATGAGTAAATATTTCTCTGGAGAAGTACAAGTAGCCAACAAATATATGAAAAAGTGTCCAATATCCCTGGGCATCAGAAAATGCAAATTAAAACAGCATTTAGATTCCATCCCCCTCCCAAAAGCATAGCAATTCCCAAGATATCAAAAAATAACAGACTGGTAGGGCTGCAGAAGAAAAAGCTAGCCTTCTCCTACTACAATACAGTGCAACCTAGTACGACCAAATCAGTACAGAGACTCTTCAAAAAATTCAATCTACAAATCCCACTACAAAGAAGGATAAACTTGAGTTATCTGTAGGACAATGGACTCATCTTGAAGTCATAATATTAAGTGAACTAAATCAGACACACAAGCTTAAATATCAGTGGTTTCTTTATATGAGACACCAAAAATGCAAATAACAAAGATTAAGAAGTAAGGAAGCAGATGGCTAGGGAAAAAGGATAAAAAAGATTGATACATATCATTACATGTGCCAGTCCTTCAACTATGTACAACAAACATTCACTAATACAAATTAAAATTCAAGGGCCAAGGAGATAGCTCAGTAGAATAAGCGCTTGTCTGGCAAGTGCAAAGTCCTGAATTCAATCCTTGGTCCTGAAAAAAAAAAAAATTGAAATTTAAAAATCCTTGAGGCTTGATTTCAGTAGGGGCTCTGAGTGAAACCTGTGTTATGTGCTTATTTCTAGTAGGTCTTTTACCTCTTTGAGGCTCAGCTTTCCTACCTGTAAAGCTGTAAAGAGGGCCCGGCCCATATTGTTCCCTTTCTGTGGTGACTCAGAGGATTTCATTAGAGCTCATATGTGGAAAGCACAAGTGAAAGCGAATGTTCAGTCTTTTCTTCTCTCTCCTCTTCCATCTTTTGTGTGTGTCTTCCTCTCCTTCTCACCTCTGGTTCCTTCATCTGTAGAAGAAAATAAATTATAATTTTTACCTTGTTGGGTCCCTATAAAGGACAGATGAAAGTCTTACATAAACTCTGAGACACTGGATACATCAATCAGAACAGAATTATAAAGACATCTTTAAAGCACCAGAAATTGTTTGATTTTTTTTTTTCTTCCAGAGCCCGTCGGGTCCAGTCCTCATGTTCCTCAGCTCCAGGAGTCACAGGCCAGGGGATGTAATAGTTTCCTGGCAAGAAAAGAACAAAGCCCTGCTGAATGAAGAAAAGCCTAACACATCTTTCCAGAATATTGTATCAAGTGGGAAATGGTTTCAACTGAAGCTGTCTGGATAAATTACTGGCACATAAAGGGCAAGGAAATAGAAATGTGAGTGCATTTATTGACTGTATTTACATGTCAGACTTAGCTCATGCGTTATATATTTTTGAGGCTTTTAGACTCAGGATATTTTACCAGATTCTCCTTCCCTTAGGCATCAGACCCTACACAAATCTCCAGGAGGTTATAAATTTTTCCCTTCTTCAAAAGTTTGTTTAAAAATAACAAACGACCCTTTACTGTGAGGTATGCATTCAAGTACATAATTATTGCTACTGAATTGGAAGATGTTTGAATACAACCTTAAGACACCCTTGTCCTTTTCTCTCTACTTAGGACAGCCTAAATCAAAGATGTTCCACTCTATGAACCCTTCTTAAAGGCTCCTAAGCTTCCCCAACCAATGGGTCCCTCCTACAAATCTGCAGTTCCCTTTATAGATTCATCTATCATGGCACATACAACTCTATTATCTTGTCCATTTCTCACCAATATCTGTGACTTTCTGGAGTCTGGAACTGAAACCCTTCCAATCCACATAGGTTTCAAAGAACACAGCCCTGGCCTCTCATAGAATAGATGTTTAATTAGTGGATGAAGGGGTGAGGAGTATACATTAAGTTTAATAGGCAAGTGACGAACATGGGGTTATAGAGCAGGAGAATCTTCAAAAGAGTAGATAGAGGAAGGGTGACTGATAACATTTCCTGGACAGTCCTCAGAAGTTTGTTTCCCAGCCAAGCAATAGTAAGAATAGCTTGCTACACACTTTGGAGGCCAAACATACTAAAGCCAGCAAGTAAAGGAAGAGAGCCAGGGAGATAGCTCAGCGGGTCTAAGTGCCTGCCTGGCAAGTGCAAGCATCCGAATTCGATCCCCGGTACAGCATGCCATGTTGGTCCCACGCTGAGCATAGTGGTGCTGTGAAACAAACACTTGCCCTGTTTTGTTCCCTGGAAAACTTGTTCCTTCAAGTACCAGAGAACAGAGCTGCTGTCAACAGAAGGTCTCACTTCCCAGTTCTGTGATGGGACATACAAGGAAAACTCTTCTCCAGGCTTCCAGCAGATTTCAAAGAATGAAATGGGTTTAGAATGCTGCCACCTCTGTGGTTCCAGGAGAGGGGCCCACTTATGCAAGAAGGCGAGTGATTGAGTCTTGGATGGACATGGTAACCGTCATAACAGTATATGGCTTGAGAGTTTATCTACAGGGAGGAACATATTTGTTAAAAAAAAATCATAGGTGATTTGCATGCACACTTGCTGTTGAAAATGAGAAATAATACATAAGAAGTAGTACTAAGCTCAAGGTCTGATACGCCGTGGCCATTAAACACAGATTACAGATTACTGTGCAAAAGCTACTTTGGGAAGTCTTCACAGCACAGTTTGGCACCTAGTAGGTGTTCTGTTTCTCCCAACCATTGCAACTGAAAGGGGCCCGCAAATGGGAATCATCCCTGCAGACCTGACCAGCTTGCAAGTGTGTGCTGAGGTGTCAGCGGCTCCCCAACCCACTGCAGTCGGAATTGCACGGCAGACGGGGAGGCTGCCCCACTCTGTCCAGCTCAGCTTCCTTAAGCAGAGGTCCAGAGTGTAGCGAATGGAAAGCTAGCAGGCTGAGGAGCCCATCCGGAAGAGAATCGCCCTACTGGAAGAAATACTTCAATGGAGTCCTAGCACGTGTGATGGAATTACTATGCCACACAGACAGCATGGCCCCTTCTCCTGGGGGCACTTGGGAACCCCGAAAGAGTATTTCACATACTTCATCCCAATGCATAGCTGATTATTCTATGAGCACCCCAACTTGGTGGGAGTGGGCAGGAAGGAAGTCAAGATGGGGCCAGCAGTCAGGTGTTGGCCCTCCATTTATAGACAATTTTGTTTTTCAGTGTTTTCAGTTTTTATGTGGCATAGTCAGGCCCTGAAAACCGCCAGAGCGTTTGGCTGGCCAAGGTCTGGGGTCTTCCTCCAAACCCTGAGACCATGCGATGGGCAGGGCAATGACCTAGCCAAGGTCAGAGTCAGTTTGCAACTCAAGTGCTGAGACCTGAGCTGTTTTGTTACAAGTCCCCGGGAAGCTCGCTGCAGCGGGGAAGCTGTTTGGAGCCTCATGGGCCTAGGTACTGGGCTTAGCAGCCACAAGATCCAGAGAGGCAGTGACTTCCCTCAGAGATGTGACTGTCCATCCACACATGTAAAAAAAGGAACAAAGAAACATATCTCCAGGGTCACAGAGAGGATTCCAGTGCAAAGAACGCTGTGAAGATATCCGGAAAGTATAAAGTTCCGTGCATGCATGTGCAGAGCTGATGTTTTTCTGAGTCCTCAGAGGGACTGGGAAACTGAAAGTGGAGCAAACATAGTAGAAAATGAGCTCCTCCAGGTGGCCAGGCTAAGAAGCCCCCCAGGCACAGTCAGCCCCTCTGGGTGACCCTGGAGACCTTGGCGGAGCTTAGCACTGGTGACATGGAGGGGATGCCAGGCCCTGAGGTTCCCAGCCTGCCCCAGAGCCCTTCAAACACAGGAAGGAGCCCTTCTCGGTGCTCCCAGCCCCTGCTCAGGAAAGTGATGCTTTAATGTGTCTGTAGCTGTAAGAATGAAAAGGAGCTCAGGTTTCAAACCCCAGCTGCCTAGCTGAAGCACAGGGCACCAGGAAAGGCTCCTTCTGAGTTTCATGCCTTTTAGGCATAGCAGACAGTGTTTGTTTTGTTTTTTATTTTAAAAAAAGAAACTTTTAAAAAACTGGTTTTCTGTTTAAGATTTCCTGCCGGCTCATCCCATTTCCTGAGTTCCCTGCCATTCTCCTTTGGGCTGGATACCTTGTGTTTCTATCGCGTTGTCTTTATTCTCTTTCCTTTTTCAAATAAAGTCAGGTGTAGAGTGTGCATATTTTAAAATTCTGGCACAGGCAAATAGCTCAGCGGATTAAAGCGCCTGCTTAGGCAGACAGGGTCAGAGTTTTTTTTTTATTATTTTTTTATTGTTTAAATTTAACACGGGTTATATTACATATTTTCATAATCAGATCAGTTTAGATTAATACATATAAGTATATAAGATTGATCAAAGGGTCAGAGTTTGATCCCCATGGTGCTGTGCTGGTCCCACCCCTGGGGCATGTTGAGACAGCTACTGAGATGGGTCGTGGTGGCGTGAGCCTGTACTCCCAGCTCTTGGGAGGCTGAACACAGGTGGGTCACTGCCAGTCCGATCCACACAGTGAGACCCTTTAGACCCTGTACTAAATACAATACAATACATTCAGTGGAAGAGAACATCCCAAGGCTTTGGGGCTGCAAGAGCTGTGAACATCCTGGCAAAGGACAGCCCCACCCCGAATCAGAGGAGTCCAGGGAGGACAGCACTTGGGAAGGAGAGGCGGGGGCACCAGCCCTGGCTTGGTCGCCCATGCGAGGAAGCTGGCAGTAGATTTTAATCTTCATCAGGAAATCCTCAGGGTGCGAAAAGTCAGGCCTGATAGTCTAAAATCCCTGCCGTGAGGGTCTAATGGAAACCGATACTTCATGAGCATTCTCAAGCTCCAGTTTTCTCATTCTTAAACTGACCAAAGTGTAAAAAAAACACGAATACACATTTAATATCTCTAATATGTGGCTGCCTTTTAGCCTCCGGAGGAGGACAGGTATTCATTTCCATAAATTACTTTTTAACCATTTTTTTCAAAGTGGGGGTGTGGTGAAAGAAAACAGAGACAAAACAGATGCCTGCAGCCCTTTGATCAGCCTCACTGCAGACAACCAGGCTGCCCACTAGCACCTCTTTAACTGCAGCTTGCCAGGAAGAAAATGAGTGGGTTTAACTCTGCAATTACAGTGCCTGCTGAAGGCCTGTCATCGCAGCCAGAGGGCCCTGAGCTCAACCAGTGTGCCTGCCCTCAGAATTACAACCACTGGGGTAGAAAGTTAAGTACCCCCCGTGGCCAGGCAGTGTTCATAGGCCTCGAAGCTCTGGGCTAGCAACCCCTTCCAGCTCCTGCCTATGTCTCCTACCCCCCTCTCTATAAATATTGAAAACTAAGGCCATCTCTGCCGCCTGGTCTGGGCTAGACAGACAGGGGGACAGGCGACAATGGCGTTATCTCATGCCAAGACGTCGGGGAATGTGGCGGAGGTAGGAGGTCCGATTTCTGGAAACAGAGGGAGGGCAGTCTAACCTGACCAGAGCACCCCTGCTGAGAGATCTGAGAGTGTTCAGGCTGGTCTTCTAGATAGGCATCACCAAATATCTATTGTCTCCACAAGGAAATCGGGAGGCAGTAGCACTAATTTAGGGTTCTATATTCTGCTGCTTCCTAGGCTACTTATGTGGGCCACCTTATTATATTGAGACAATATTTACAGTAGATGTATCCAAACTCCCAGCATGCTCTGGAACATACGCGGTGGCCCTTGTGTCTTTTGCTCAGGCTCATTTTTTTACACTTGCTGCCAAACCACTTGGAACATCTACGAACCAGCCTGGCCCCCTTGCCTCAGGGCTTCTGCCTATGCCCCTCTTTCTGTCTGGAGCCTTCTCTTCACTGGCTTCCCCTGCTGGCTGTCCTTAACTGGCTCTCTGCTCTCAGGGTCTTCAAGGCCTCATGAGGACCTTTCTACATCTCGGGGGCTTTTGCTGGGACTCTTCCTACGAGGGTGTAATGGCCTGAGCCAGTGGGTCTCTCCACTAACTGTAAACAACTTAGGGCCCTGAGGGCTCATTAGCATGTCATCTTCCCAAGACCAGGCACTGTGCAGGTCTCACAGCAGTATACAGCAGCAACAACAACAACAACACAGCAACGGCAACAGCCACCACCACCATCAGCAGCAGCAGCAGCAATAACATCATTCTATAAATAAGACCTGGGCACAGTTTTAGAAGAGAAAATTGGCGCTCAGAGTTCACTGAGCAAAGTTTACTCACTAAGGATGCATGGAATAATATGGGGACCCAGGCTGGCCTGACCACCCCACAGCAAATTCTTTCTTAAGGGTGTCCCTACCTGCTGAGAAAAGGGGTGCACTCCATAATCGGGAAATATGGGTCCAAGAGTGTCTTCACTGTCAGGGCCAGGATTCTGTGGAGGCAAGTGAGGCACTGGCCTCCGAAGTGGAATTCTGAGGGGACAATAAACAAAGAAAAACAAACCCAGCAATCAAGATTTCTAATAGCAAAGTGAATGCACAACTGCGCAATTACTGAGACACTGCCTTTCAGAATAAAGACAGGATCATTTTTGCTGACCTCTTGTCTAACCTTGGGTTCAAATTTCTGTCTTTAAGTTTCTGTGTGACTTTCTTTTTTATTTTTTTTAGGGAAGAGTCTACAGGGTGTTCAGGGTCTCACTACTAGATCAGACTCATAGTGAACCACCTGTTTACAGCCTCCCAAGAGCTGGGATTACAGGTGCGCGCCACTGTGCCCAGCCTTCTGTGTGACCTTACAAATCCATTTTCTCTTTCTGGACCTCAGTTTCCTCATCCATAAAATGAGGGCCCCCTTGTAATCCTGCACACTGCTGCATGGATTCAAGTCTCAGCGTGGCCCAGCCTGGCCTGGCGTGTGTGTGTGTGTGTGTGTGTGTGTGTGTGTGTGTGTGTGTGTGTGTGTGTGTGCTGTGAGCCTTGCATTAGCACCTGCCCTTTTGTGGTCACATGTGGGCGGTGTGCAGATGAACGCTCATTCTCACAGTGGCCATGGCCTCCGGGACCTCCTGTCCTCTGGCAGCTTCTGAGGTGGGTGTCACTGTGCCTCACAGGCAGAACACACAGGGAAGCGCTTGGGACCGAAGGCCACTGCAGACATGACGTCAGTGCATTTTTGGCTCCATGGGGCTGGGACGTTTCATGAAAGCTTTTTCAGCTTTTCGTGGCTCCGGCGATGACAGACCCTCGTAAAGTCATGGATGGCTCCAACCGGTTCCCCTGGGATGCCAACTCTCGGGGTCGCTGCTTTTTTTATTCATGTGGCTTTTTCATTTACTTGCCCAGATCAACAGCAAAAATTCTTTTTATTTTATGAACAATGAGAGAGACAGCTGGGAAACTGTTGCACTTACTTGCTTAAGTTCTTCTGACATTTGCTCATTGCTTTGTAATTATGCTTCTGATCCTGTCTTCTCCCACAAATTAGTGCTATAGTTCAGTCCCAGCCACTCACTAGCTCCTTCATTTGCTGATTCACTCAAATGAATGGTTACTGATGCTTGATGAGGGGAGGAATTTAGGTTCCGGTGTCCCTGGCACAGCCACCCCATGCCAGGTGACCACCCGCCAGCCCGTGTAGTCACAAGTGTCACATGGCTACTCTGTACCAGGTTAGGGCCTGGATTTGCATCATGGCCCAAAACAACCACATCCCACTTTCACAGAGTTGATAGGTTCAGAGACATCAACACTAAAACATAACCAGCAAATCTGTAGCTATCATCTCTGAGAAAAGGCAGGAAGAAAAGATACACAATGCAGCAACCTAGGCATCAGCGGAGACGCCTTCCAGCAAGCTCCGACAGAGCTGAGACACTGGGTTTACTGATCACTGCTCCCTGCTGAATCCAGCAGAAAATCCACTTGGCACAGAAAATAGCACATGCAAAGGCCCCCGAGGTCAAGGAATGGGTGAGTCTGAGAAGCCGGAACAAGGTTTGGATAGGTGAAGGACAGAGGACTGCAGACCTTGTACTAACATGAAGCCCGTGGGGTCTATCTAGGTCAGATCCTATGGTGTCTCTGAGGCCATTACAAGGAGTTATTGACATTATCATCCTGACTTCAGCAGTTGTTACTAGTACTGTTGTTAGCATTATTTTCCAGGTAAAAATAACCCTTAAAGAGGTTCATTGATTCTATTAGCAGACATGTGTTAAGCACCTATATAGAGTATTCGAGGCATGTGCTCAGTGCTGAGTCTCTACCTACAAGTAGGGCAGGATGAACCCAGTGACACAGAGCTTTTGTTCATACACTTAATAGGCAGGATGGAACCTGGATCTAAAAAATTCCAAAGGTTTTGATATTCACTCAAGGGATTTTAGAAATCAGTATTGCGATGAAAGATACCATGGTCTTCCTCATCAACTGCTGAGTGTCTGATCTGAGCAGCCCTTGTGATTTGTTAATTAGATTTAAACTCAGGGTCCCCACCTCTACTCCCAAGTGTCATAATTGGCCCCGGGATCTCCTGAGAAGGAGGTAGGAAATGAGGCACGGTGCTGTCTTCTGCCCTCACACAGGAGAAGAAAACTCACTGGCTTTGTAGCCACTGAGCTAAATAAAACTTGCTAATCTGATTTCTAATTTTGTGCATTAAAAATGGTCACCAACATGTTGTTGTTGTTTTCTTCAAGAGACAGAGCCTATCTTCCTTTCCCCTTTGCTCCAGGCTGTCCTTGTGACTTGCTTTAACCAAAATAATATGGTACATGACAGGGAGGAGCAGCCACAGCCCCTGTGCTCCTGGAATCGCCACTCCAAAGTGCAGAGCTCAAGCCAAGGCAACTGCGTGCATAGATGGGAGGTTCATGGAGCAAGCTGTGTTCATAAGACCTCTGTGAGTGTCCCAGTCCTGATCACCTATCTATATCTCCTGGCTAGTTGTCATTCTAGGAGCATCTTAAGGTGAGGGCAGCAGGGTGTTACCCAGGGAATCCATAGACTCACAGGAAAGAAGGGGCTGTTGTGTTCAGTGGGGTTAGTTTGTTGCTCATCAGTAGACAAGAGAAACACCACCAGCTGGGCCTTAGGAGGAAATGTCAAGAATGATTAGTGGAGGAAGTGTCAAGAATGATTTCTGCAAAGAAGAAGTCTATAGTGATCAGTGAGTATATGAAATGGTGCTCCATATCAGTGATCATTAGGTACATGCAAATCCAAACCACTTGCCAAACTGTACCACCCCCACTCGTCGCATGACCATTATGAAACCACAACAATCACAAGAGCAAAACAAATAACAAAGGCAAGTTTTGTGAAGGCTGTGCAGAAACTGGTGGGTACATAAATGGTATAGCCTCTCAACTATCCAAAAGGAGAACTACCACATGGCCTGGCAGCCATTTCTGCCTATGTGCCAGAGGAACTGAATGAGGATCTTCAAGTGTTATCTGTACTCCCAAGTTCCCTGCATCCTTACTGACAGGAAGTGAGATATGGAAGCAATGTGCATGACCACTGGCAAATGCGTGAGAAGATAGACTCTAATTCAGCCTTTAAAAATAAAGAAATCTTACCACTCTGATAGTACAGAGGATCCTAGAGGCCATGATACTAAGTGAAATAACCCAGGGACAGATGCTTCGTGATTCCACTGATATATGGTCTCGAAAATAGTCAAACTTAGCAAAAAGAAAGTTGAGTGATGTGTTCCAGGGCCTGGGGAAAAAATGGAGTGTTCCTATTCATCAGGTATAAAGTTTGAGTTGTACAAGATGAGAACTTTCTAGACATATTCTCTCTAACATTGTGCCTATAGTTAACACTATTCTATCAAGAACTTAACAACCCGTGGGGAGATCAATCATATCTTCAGTATTCAAATCAATTAAAATAGGGACTACGGAGATAGCTCAGTGGACTAAATGCTTGTCTGGCAAGCGCAAGGCCTGAGTTCTATCCCTGGTGCCACCAAAACAAACAAACAAAATAAATAACAAGTGGGGAATTGACATCTATTTATTCTTACTGCACATCTTTTTTCTCCTCTCTGCTACCAGCTCTTCAGTTTTTGCCCAGTGCTCCTCCAGGCACCAGTTTCTGTCACTCTCAGACAAGGCAGTGAAAAACTTATCCTCCTCTCTTTCTAGGTAAGGCCGTTCAGTCAGCCAATCAGAGAATGGCGTTGACCTCCACACAGATTGGTTCAGAGGGCGCACGTGACCCAGTCTGAGCTGCTCAAAGTGAACTGTGGGGCTTTTGCTGACATGGTCAGGGAGGAAAGAAGTGGGATCTCTCCTACTGGATTAGAATCTTCAAGGAGGCGAGCTGGGAACTCCTTACAGCTGTCTTGTCAACACAGGGAGAGTGTCCGTTGAAAAATGGAGCTCAGTGAAAGCACATACATGGCATGGAGGAATGACATCACCTGAAAGCGTCAATATAGTTACTCTTAAAAGAACGCTAATTGTGGGCTTTAGGTTTTGAATCCACAAGACTTTACCTGTGATGGCTATAAAAACATGCCACTTGGCTCCACTACTGTGTGAGTGCAGTTTATTGGCAGCCCTGTTGCATTGTTTAGCACATTTGCTCTCAGCCGCTGCCTGAGCGGGGTGGGGGGTATAGTGCCCTCTTATTCATGTCAGCTCCCTCCGTCTTCCCCCTTGGCCTACTCAAACTTTCTTTAGAAACCACACTGCAGTCTGAGATACTCTGCTCAACCCTCTTTCCTTTCTTCTTTCCTCCACAGGATCATCCTCGACTCAGCTTCCCTCTTTTGCCCTTCTAACTTCCTCCTGGTATGGACTGAACGTGTCCTCCAGATGTGCATTTAGAAACAATCCCCACAAACAAGTGAGGATGACATTTGGAGAAAGGTGGGAAAGAGGGTTGGAGGAAGGGGTGAGTGTGGGGTCCCATGATGGCCTTGGTAACGGAAGAAGAAGAGAAGAGAGAAAGAAGTGAGAGAGGAGAGGGGAAAAGAAAGGAAACAGGGAAAAGGGAAAGAAGAAAATGGAAAAGAAGAGGGCAAATAGAGCCAAGCCAGCCCCCGTGCTCTGTCTTGCTGTGTTACGATGTAGCAGACTGGCGCCCCTCCAATGCTAGTGCCATGCTCTGGGATTTCTCACCTTCTGAAACTGTGAGTCAGGCCAATTTCTATATTTGATGAATCACCCAGTCTCAGGCATTTTGTAACAGCAAGAGACAATGAAGTAAGATGCTTGTTCGTTCATTGGCTGAAGAGAAGGAATAAAAACAAGTCTGTCAAAATGCTATTTTTTTTTCTACACTATGATTATTTTTGTGTATTTCACACACTGCTCTATAATAAAAGTAGGCAATGAGTGCAAGTTGTGCCACACCCCAGCACCCTGCAGCTCTTCTCTGTGTGTAGATATGGATGGCATTTGTGACGGAGGCATTTGGCCTTTGTAAATGGGCCTCTACTTTTCCATTCTTGGGAAGGAGAATGACGTTGCAGAAGATAAGATCTTTCTTATGCCCTTTAGCCATGGAGAACATAAAAAACACTCTTTTTGTAGACAGAAAGACCAGTTCTTTTTAACCTTGTCTCAACTTCCCCAGGAGGGTCTCCTGTTGAGCATCTTCTGCCCACATTCTTCCCCTATCTTCTGCAAACTCACAGCACATGGTGTTTTATTCCAAGCGGATCCTAACTTCTCTTAGGTTCAGCTGTCTTACTGTCTTTTTCATAAAACAAGGATGTAAAAGCTATAGACTTGAAGGAGCAAATTGGTATGGTCAGTAATGATAACAAAATGGAGCGAAAGTCTGGTTTCGTAGAGAACTGATGAAAACCAGATGTGTCTGTGGGGATGCCGAGCCTATCTCGGTTTTGTAAAGGAATAGTCCAGCTGCAGTGAAGCTGTGCCTTCCAGATGCTCAGAGATGATTACTGTTTGAGTGCACAGTTGATTCGAATCATCACAATGGCCGAGAATTGGCTTAGCAGAGAATCAGGGCCTTTTGGCCAGTAGCATGGTCAAAATGCCCACATCAGGCCTTAGAGTTTATTGTGAATGAATAAGAGAGTTGAGAGGGGAGAAACCAATGTGGGCAGGGGGGGAGGGTAGAGAAGGGAAGGAAAAGGGCCAGGGACAGGGGCAGAGACAGGGCAAGGGACAGGGCAAGGACTTGAAAGGAAAAGAGAAGGGAGACAGAAAAATAAATAGCTGAGCAGCACCTATCTGTCTCATTCACATTCACAGGCTGTCTTACTAAGCCCAAAGATGGGTGAAGGAAACCTTTCTGCCTCCATTTTGCAAGGGTCTCAGGGAGCTGAAAATACCATGTTTGTAAAGGTGAACCCGAGTGCTAACTCACACTGCACAACTCCAAATCTAACATTCTATGCTTTACTGCCATAACAGGGCCCAAGCCATCGGCCTAACTAGGATCCAGCTAGTAAAGGACCACCCATTTCTGAATTTACTCTTGAGAGTGAAAAGTACACCAGTCCCTGCTGTGAGCAGCTACCCCTTCCTAATTCACTTTCAATTTAGTTGCCAGCAGGACAGCATTTAGAGGTGGGTCCTAAGGATCCCAGAAGCCATGAGACCTCTGCCTTCAGGAATGTGCTAATGCCACTGTCTTGGAACTGGGTTAGTTGTCACGGGAGATGTGTTCTTACAAAAGGATGAGGCCTCTCCCTGTTGCTTGTTCTCCCTGCTACTACTTCCTTTGACCTTTGGCATGGAATGCCACAGCCAGAAGGCCTGGCTAGATGCAAGTCCCCTAGCTTGGGGTCCTGGCCTCCAGAATGATAAGCCAACCAAGTTTGTTTTCCCACACCCCTAGGAAGCCTGGATGGGCCTTGTAAGCTCTGTACAACAGTGTCCTTGTCGTTCACCCCTACAAACTGTCACCATAGTGCAGCGTGCCTTGGTGCACTTAGGTTAGGAGAAGAAGGCACGGTCTAGGCTCCAGGATCCCCGGGTCAAAGCAGCCCCTCACAGCCCCTGCTTCACAGCCCTCGGGACTCAGGCGGGCAAGCCCCGAGTGCAATATTCTGAACAGATCCAAGGGGCCTGGCCACTGTCCTCCCACTTCCGCATTCTCCTTTAGTCCAGAGGAAAGAGCTAAAAATCTCTCTAAATTGAGTCTTACTGAGAAATGCTCGGCTTGCTCCAAACAGGTCCGGGCCTGTCAGAATTCCAAGATGGATTCCAGTTAGTATCCTCGCCGTCTAATTTGATTTAGAAAATTTCATACGTATTCTTTTGAAATGAGCTTCAGAACAAGCCTCTGAACTTGGCAGCCCCAAAACAACAGGCGGGGCCTGGCTTCTTCTCCACAGGGACAGCTCCGATACGGATGGAAGAGTAACAGCTTGAGGTATGATAAGCTGAGTTATGACCGAGGGGCCCAGGGGCAGGCTACAGGGGCGCCCTCCCAAGTGCCCTCAGGTCGGGCAGAGAAACTTGATCCCAGATGTATTAATATCAATGTTTGTACCTGGTTGGAGAGGCTGCTGAACCTCTTCATTAGACAAGGGTGCCCCCTGCTGGCAGAATGGAGATAAGCCAAGCGAGAGGCCTTAGGAACACACTGATAAAAACAATAACCGTACAGAGTCAATATTCCTTATCTCAATCCTGGAGTGCTTAGGACCAGTTGATGTTTTTTTCTGGATTTCAGTGGTTTTTATTTTAATTTTGGAATAGCTTCATATATGGTGATGTATCCTGAGGTTTTGACCCTATTCCAGACACAAAATTCTTATACACCTAAAGGTAACTTCATACAGTATTTCTAATAATTTTATATATGAAGCAAAGCTTCAGGGTGTAGAATTTTCTGATGTCATGTCATGTTGTCGCCCAAAATGTGTAAGGGTTTGAAACAGTTTGGCTTTCGAATTTTCTGGTTCGGGCTGCTCAGTGACTGCTGCTGAAGAGGAGGAGGCCAACCTAGCTGAGTCTCCATGCTCTTATGGAGCACTAGCACCAATCAGCATGCAGATGTGGTCTCCTAGTTCCCTTAAACGAGTGTTCCTTTTATGGTCAGCTTCCAGAGGAACAAGTAAGAGTCAGAGAGGCTAATGAACTTGTCCCAGTGCAGCTGCCATTGCCCCGTTCTACCTAGACTGGGGACAGGCTGTCCTGGCCCACCCAATTTATCACCAGGTTAGAGTCTTGACTGAATGCTCTGCTTTGCTCTGTGTCAGAGTGACAAGCTATCCACTCTAGAACGGTCAGATTAGCCAGTAACAGTAAGTTCAAACTTCAAACTCAAATTGAAATAGGAATCCTATATTCATCGGACTTGGATGCTCGAGCTGGAATCTCATCCCGGCTCCTTCAAACTCTCTGTCCTTGGGTGAATAATGCAGCTTCTAAGATCTAGCTGCTGCACGACACCCAGGCACCGGGCAGCCCCAGGACGGTTAGTTCAGCAGGCTGGCATTGTCCTTATGGATTCTCTTGGCTTCTCATTATGCTCGCAAGACGGTTGTTTCTAATTCCAACACCATGTCTTCATAGCACTGTCTAAGGGTAAGAAAGTTCCACCTCAAAGAACGTTCTCATTGTCTAATCAGGGGCAGGGGAAGCTGAAGGAAAGCATGCAGGGTGCTTACAGCCCAAGTGGTGGTAGGTAGTCTCCACATATAAAAAAAAAAAAAGGAAAAGTTATTGATCAAAACCACAGACATCACTTTCAATCCATGCCAGATGCTGTCCTAAGGATGCTGCCTATCTTTCCTGGTGTGTTTGATGCTCAGAACAGCCTCATGAAGTAAACACCGTCAACTAATTTTTGTAGATGAGGCAAGTAGTGAAGTCTGGAGATGTTCAACAGCTTGCATAGGTTCACAGGACACTGCAGGGCAGAGCGAGGATCTGAAGTCAGGCCACCAGCAACCACCTCTGTGGACCTAGCCGCCAACTCTTTTACCTCTCCGGAGGTGGCCAGCATCTGGGTCCACCCTGTCATTCATCCCTGTCGTCTCAGGGCCAGCACAGTGCCTGACACAGTGGAGGTCCCTGCTAGAGAGTATGATAAGCCCCTTACCTGTTCAAAGGGTCCTCCTTACCATGGGCACATGATCAGTGTCAGCACCCCTGATGGCTTGCCCTGCCACCCTCGACAGCTTGGGTGTGCAGATACAGCTCAGGCAGCGAGCAGGGAATGGGTTGTTCTTGTGCAAGGAGCTCTTGTCTTGTCTTGTAACCTGGATCTTGTCTCTGAAGAGTTGACTGTCATTGGCTACTAGAACATGAGGTGGGACAGCAATTGTCATAGCTAAGCAGAGCATTGCCTGGAACACGTCACATGTCATTCCTTTGAGAGTTCTTGTAGTATGAGGGATTGAGAAATTTCCTTTTTTTTTTTCTTTTTGGTAGAACCAGCAATTGAACTCAGGCCCTTGTGCTTGCCTGGCAGTCCCTCCTTTGAGAGTTCTTAAACTTCCTGCTTCTTAAAATTATTTTTGGTGTTTCATCTACTATTTTATATTTATTATCTTATAGTGTACTTATATCCATTATTTTATGATTTATAAGTATAATCATACATATTAATTTACATGTAATTATTAGTATTATATGAATTATTATATGAATTAAATTTATCCATACTTACTAGACTAGAAATTGAAATTGATAAAATCAAATACTTATTTTAACTAATGTTAAAGCTCATTACTTATGTATTTTTCAAAACACTTTAGTGGAAAAGTGTCTTTCTTTTGTATGCATCAATATTTTAAATACACAGACTAACAAGACAATGGTATTCACATTCCATTTACTCTGCGGAGATATGAGACATCAGCAAAAAAACCAGTGAATGTTTACGTTTATTCCAGGAAAGGCCACACTGCCCTCAGCCCCCTCCAAGTGCTTCCCTTGCCCTGCCCCTCTTGGCTCATTCTGTCACCGCTTTCTACAGCAGCTCCGGAAGTCTACTTTCACTGCTTTAGCTGTGCTAGCCTGGCTGCCTCGATGTCCTGAATCGACTCAAACGTTTACCTTTCTTGTAGACTGGACTTTGGGCCAGAGCCAAAGCCCCCCAGGTACCAGATCCTGGGAATAAGGTGGATGAAGGCACACCACAGTGCTCGTGCGGGCCTGAGCTCCCCCGGTGGCCCTCGGCAGCATTCACCTTATTCGTTTTTAGCACACCTTACAAAGACTTTCCAACTTCTTCAGAAAGTGGTAAGAATAATGGGATGTCTATGTTTAAAGCAAAGCAGAATATTCTAGGGAGATTCGTGGTAATATGTCTTCTAATGTATAATTGTTTTATTTAAACATTTTCCACATATATCAATCATATCTCATATATGGATTAAAATCCTGAAGAAAACCTGCCTCACAAATTGAAAGTTCTAAAAAAAAAACCAAACCAAAAACAAATTGAAAGTTCTTTTTTTAATAATGCATATTGTTGTCTTCATAGTAGTTGTTCAGAGTATAAAATGCATACATGATGAACTTTTCTAAACACTATTAGTACCAGTATTTCTTCTCATTGAACTAAGAGAAAGTAGTTGCGTATATATAGCCCAACAGTCCATAATAACAATGGGTTATCAGTAGAACTGACAATGTCAGAAGCTGTTGACTTGAGCCTTTTACAGCTCAGAATGTTAATACGGCTTTACTTTTTATACCTCATGGTTAAACTTTTCTGTTGGATGGTTAAGGTCAAGCTATGCTGTGTCAAAATGGAAATGTAAATATATCACAGAAATGCCATCCTAATTGCCATGATACAATATTATGTATAGTTTTGATTTTAATTTTTTGTGCAAACTTATGTAACTGCTGTCTGGTAATATTCTAAAAATAAAAATCAAAAACCTAAAATAAAATTTTGTTTTCACAAATGTTAAGCCACTGTAAGCTGAATATAAATCAAAAATGCATAGAGGGGCCAAGGATATAGCTCAGTGGTGCAACACCTGTCTGTCAAAACCAAGGTCCTGAGTTTGACTCCTGGTCCTGGTAGAAAACAAAATAAAACAAAACGTGAATAAATAAAATCTCTGCAGTGTATGGTTGCATATGGCTTTCTCTCAGTCATATACATTTGAATATTTATTGCTCAGTGGACTAAAGCACCTGCTTAGGCAGATGCAGTGGTGGGGGTTCAATCCCCAGCAGGCCGCGCTGGCCCCACCTCGGAGGCACGCTAGCTGGCGACTGAGACCGGGTGTGGTGGTGCGCACTGATAATCCCAGCACTTGGGAGGCTGAAAGCAGAACAATCACTATGAGTCTGATCCATGTTGGGAAACCTGTGGACCCTGTACTGAATACGTTAAATAAATAAATGCATTTATTTATAAATGATTATAAATAATTTATTACTACAAATAAATAAAATTTAAAGAATCAGAAGTCAAAACTTTGCAAAAATTGAGAATCATGCATACGAGTGCATGCATGCTCACACACATGTGCGCGCGCACACACACACACACTCACACACACACACACACACACACACACACACACACACACACGCTAACCCAGAGTGCATGATGAACTTGTAACAAATAATAGTGGCAGCTGCAACAACACATTTTAGGTTCTGCAATCTTACCCTTCAGCGTTTGTGGACCCCCTTTGCACTTGCTACTGATGCTACTAATATACCAGGAATATTCTAATCACTCTCTGTAGATTGTGATCAGTGACATCTTCCATAAGTGGAGCTGCATGCACTGCACGGTTCTGAGAGGGCAGTGGCTCCGCTAAGCCAGAACTACATTTCCCAGCCTGCCTTTCTTGCATTGTGGATCCTATGACTGGGCCGGCAGGTATTAGTGTGCTGAGCTTTTCTGAACCAGGTGTTTCTTCTTAGCAATGTCTGGACGAGCAGATGCTGAGGATGCATGCATTATAAGTGCATACCTCACAGGATGCAGAGGATTTTAAGGCCTGGAAAGAAGAGTGAGTTGTGAGATAAAGGCGTTTAGCATCCTGATCTCATGGAAAGCAGGCTCCAGTGAAACAGAATCACATCAGACAGTGACAAGGGACACAGATAGGATTCTGTGGGCTTTTTCATGGAATTTTGGGGTGTCTTACAGGGACTGCTATTGTTCTAACTCATGTAGCCAGTGTTTAAGGGCTCACATTGGATGCTGTGTGCAAAATGAGCCAGAAAGGCGCACGGTGATGTGGCGGCCCAGTGAAGCACGAGCACGACATGACCAAGGGGGCCAGACAAGGAAGGGGAGTAACCTGAGCAGAGGGGAGGGGAGGGTGGACCTGTGGGCTGGGCAGGGGGAAAGAAGGTGCTCACATCCTTTCCTTCTGTACCACGTGCTAGTGGCACTGTTGTTCTCATAAGCCTGAGGAATTCCAAGGTAGAATAAAACCGTCAGCTTATGTTTAATCAGAAAGCCTATCTAGACCTGATTTTGGGGGTGGATGGCTATGGATTTCTGTTACTTAATAAAAAAATTTTTAAAAGCATAACTATAATCAGGTGCATCAAAATAAACCATATCACTGAGTAGCATCCATTGCTGAGGCTGTGTTCATTTTTCTCTGTTGTCTCAAATGCCACCTTACAGCTGGCTTTTGGAACTGGGATCCAAGTACACAACCCACCCAACACCACTTTCTTTGTCCCCCATAGGTTTCTTAATTCTCTTTTAATGTCTTAATGGTTAAATTTCTAATCTCCTCTGCTTGCGTGTTTGCATGTTCTTTCTTTTGTAAAGAAACTGGGTCATTTTTTTTTTTTTTTCCGCTGCAGAATTTCTCATATTATAGCTGTGGCTGATTGACTGATGTTGCTCGAAAACCCCTCTCTCCCACACGTAGCCTTAAAACTTACTACTAGAAGCTTGATTAAACGCCAGCTAAGTGATGTGAGGCAGGAATCCCTGCCGGGCCTCTTTGCATCCTTCCCCTGAACTGTGCCAGGTCTGGATTCTTTCCTTTCCATGACACTGAAATTGGCCAGTGGGTTAAAATATTGCAGTCTCATCCATCAGGTCTAAGTTGCCAAATCAATCTAGGCCTTTGTAGTTGTAGCCGACATGAGTGATCACTGGTGAGGTTTTGATGAGAGGTTGATTTTCCAGCTCTGTTGTTTCTCATTCCTCATGCCCTTCGCAGATTTGATTTTTTTTAAAATTAATTTTTCCCCATTGACTATTTGCTTACCCTCAAATACTGTCTTTAGAAGGAAAACAAGATATATTCTTTCTGCTTTGCAGAACAACGAACCAACACTCTAGCAATCTCCAAAAGTAACTTGTAGAATCATTTTTGAAATCAAAGCTTTTCTCCATTTCCTGTATTTCAGTCTGTGGCAGGTTTTCTTCTTTCTGATACTAAAATCAACCCAACCCTTAACAGCGCAGGGGTCCTTCAAATTGCCCTCTCTCCTGGTATCCAGAAGCCTTCATTTGCTTTGTCCTTAGAGCCATGACAAGATAGATTCATTTTGAACATTGACTACGCCAGACCCAGGATCAGACAGGCAGACAGTACTCCAAGGAGCTTTGCTTCTTCTTAGTGGGAAATGGAATTTAGACTTTCCACAAGATTAAGAAAATTCTTAATCTGCAAGGGAAAGCAGGAACGAATATCCATGGAGTTGGAAACAAGAACATCTTCTGAACATGAAATGTAGAGCTCATTCACTATGTTTTGTCACAGGGAAGAAATTTATCTTCTTAGGGTGGAAGTCAAAGGAGTCTAGGAAAATGCCTTCAGCCACAAAGAGAGAGAAAAAATGTCTTGTTAATCCATATTTGTGTCTTAGGGAATATCTCTTACATTTTCATTGCTAGGACAAAATATCCAACACTCATACTTTAGGGTAGACTAGGTTTATTTGGGCACATGGATTTCAGAGGTCTTCGTGCAGAGTTGGCTGGTTCCAGGGCAGAAGCAGCAAGGCAGAGGGGGAGGAAAGGTCCTTATGTTGACAGTCAGGAAGCAGAAGGGAGGGAGGAATGGAGAGAAAGATGGACGCTTTCAGGTGACGCCTCAGGCTCTCCTGACAGCAGGCTCAGCTGTGGGTCCATCAGAGGATTAACCCATGGGTGATGTGACCTGGTCACCTTCCGCAAACCCCACTTCTGGGCATATGAGCTTTAGGGGAGACATTCTAGATCTAAACCATAATAAAAAAGCATGCTAGCAGCTCCCTGCCACCAAATGCCCTGCTGAGCCAGGCCCTTTGGCTTCCAGAATGCCCCATTTTCAGGTACTCACTGAATTATAGCCCTGTTTTTCCTACTTGCTGACAGCAGATGGCAGAACCTTTCAATCTTCATGGTCTCATGAGTTAGTCCTACAATACACCTCTTCTTTCCCATCTGCCGTTCTACCTATCTTGCCTATTAGTTCTGCTTTTCTAGAGAACCTGGATTACTACATTTCCTTTCCAGGTTGAGAGAACTTGGTAGCACTCCCTAAATGACAAGCAAATGAAAGAATAAACCAAAAGCTCCTGTGTAAGTGAATAAATGGAAGAGCGCACACACACAAAGTATCACAGCATTCAAAAATAGTTGAGACTCTTCAGTCTTTCTAAAGTCTTATCACAGAAAGGGAGCCAGTACTGCCCTAGATGTCACAGGCTTCTCTAAGCTCTGCAATGACAGTATGAACAGTCCCTGTAGGGGATGCACACGGATGCGGACAGCGACAGCAGCTCAGCCCAGCAGAGGTTTTGCCTCCTGTATGGCCTCCGGAGGCCTGCAGACAAGAGGGCACAATGAGCAGGTGATTGCTACTGCGAGAAGCCTTTGCAAGCCCCCGAGGGACATTGTTTCTCTTTATTGTGAGATGCTGATCAGTACTGATGCGGCCTCCAGGGGCAGACCTGCGGCTGGGCAGAAGACAGAGTGACAAGGGCAACTTGGATCCCACCTGATGCCAGAAGCTCGCGCAGAGGTGAGCTATGGTCCCTTCTGGGGCAGAGCCTTGGGATGTGGTCCACAGTCTACACTGGGTGACAGCAGACTGCAAAAGGGCAGCTGTGGCTGCTGTGAGAAATCAGGTTCATCCTCACTGAGGAGAGTGAAAGAGAAAGGGAATTCACAGGGCTCCTAAAATGTATTCAGTTCTGTGTCAGAGTTTATTGTCCCTCGTCCATAGGGGAGAAAACAAGCCTAGCAAGGAGAGGTGCTTGGTCAAAGAACCAGTTCTCAGGCAGCAGTCGTAGCTGACTGTCACTCAATCTGGCATCCAAGACCATGCACTGCTGGTTCTTCAAGCTGTCCCCTTGAGGACTTTGCCTCCTGCACCAGCCCTGCTGGGCCCTGGGTGGGGAAGAGTGCTGCCTGCTGTCTGGGAAGCTACTGGAGCCCAGCACCATCTCTGCCTAGGTAGGGAAGGTGTGCACTTTAGGCCAAGCTAAGATTTGGGAAGCAAATCTCCCCAGTTACATCGTTCTTGAAAATCAACCCCTGACTTCTTTTTAGCTATGTAAAAGGAATATGAACAAGAAAAAAAATGAAAATGAGATTATTTACTTCAAAGACAAGTGAAAAAATGCCTGGAAACCAATTAAAATAACAGACTCAACACCTATTGTGAATAAAGCAACACATATCTATTTTTTTTTTCAGTACTGGGGCTTGAACTGAGGACCCTGTGCTTTCCAGGTAAGCATTTATTTCACTGAGCTATCTCCCTGGCCTCTCAGATATTTATTAATAATAAGCACAGAAAAGTTTTAGAGTCCTGGGTAGGGAACTGAAGAAAAACTCATACTAGAGTTAATTGTTGCCAAATTAGCATGCCAGCTATTTAGTTCCAGTTGGACTCTTAATACTTTTTTTTTTTTTTGGTAAATGAAAATGATTTTCATATAAGAAATGAAAGAAACAATCAGTTTTTTTTTTTTTTTTTTTTTTTTTTTTTTTTTTTTTTTTTTTTTTTTTTTTTTTTTTTTTTTTTTTTTTTTTTTTTTTTTTTTTTTTTTTTTAGGACTGGTGTTTGAACTCATGACCCTGCACTTGTCAGGCAGGCACTTGTGCCACTGAGCTATCTCCCCAGCCCCAGAAACAATCAGTATTGTGACGGCTTGGGAGCAGCTGAGGGCATTGGTAAAGAGCTCTCGGTGTGTATCCATGTGGGTCACTGAGGCACGAACTTGGGCACTGGGTCTTATCCCCTCTTCTCTGGCACTGCCACCCTGTTCTGCTTGCTGCAGCAGTGATCTATGGATCTCTGATCTGCTACATCTTCCTACCATGATGCTCCTGCCTTGGAGCCAGTGGACCATGGCCCAAGTCCCCTGAAACTAAGAGCCAAATGCAACCTTTCCTCCTCCAGGTCATAGGCATTTGGCAGTGGGTTTCAGTGCCAAAAAAATTGACAAATATGAACATATTCTTGAAAAGGGAAAGTAATTACTATAAAGCTATCCTAATAAAGACAGTGTGGCTTCCCTGCAGAACAAACATAGCACACCAGACACAAATAGGTAGAACAGGACAATAAACAACAGCAGAGCAATGACACATGACACAGCATTTGAAACATACCCTTCACATAGAAATTGGATGTTTAAACGGTGTCCTTTCATTTGCACAAGTAGATGGCACTTTATTTCTGGAAGAAAAAGAGGATGAGCCACCTTCAGTACATTACAGTACATTAAAGTATTCAAAGAGCAGAAAGAACCTAAATACATGAAAAGGAAGCATTTTAGGAAAGTAACTTTGGAGAAGTAGTATCTTCTTAAAGGGGTCAGGACACATACTGCATGTAAGACAGACGGCCACTATTTCACAATATAGTTGTGTGTCACTTGACAATGGGTACATCATAAGAAATGCACTTTGATGAGCTCACACACGAGCAAGCACCACTGGCTGTGCCAACACCTAGCTGGTCCAGAGAAGGCACTCAGGATAGATCCCAGTGCACTGAAGGGATGTGGTAAACCAAAGGTGGGGGGCATTTCTGCCAGCATCCACAGTGCGTTAATTTACTTTTTTTTT
>PVJA010013237.1:0-49947 GCA_004027025.1 Myocastor coypus | reverse complement strand
TGTGTGTGTGTATGTGTGTGTGTATTTCCATTCCTTCTTTCTCCTTTCCCCCATTCCAAATGTTCATTCTTTTTTTTAGTTTATTTCCCTTTCACATATCTAGAGAACCAACATCAGGAAAATAACATGATGAAGAATTTCAAGAACATGAATTCTTCCTATGACCTCAGAGATTAGAAGTGGATCATTCCTCAGCAGGTCTCCCCGGAAGACTGAAACTTATCCATAAGACTAGTTATAGGCTTACAAGAATAGAAGTGGAAGAACCAAGTAATCCACAGGCATATTCCTGTCCAACGGAAACTTATCCAATCATCTAATACAGATCAGTTAAATAATGAGATTTTGGAATGGTAACGGATGTCATAATGCTGTGAGATTTGAGGAAATTTGACATAGTGTATATGTTGCATGCATGAATTCATGGGGTTCAGAGGAGGCTACAGTGGACAAGACTTAAAGTGATGCACTTACCAGTACCTTCTAGTAATCCCCTCTCGTGGAATGTGGTTGAGGCCCAGCGACTTGCCTGCAGTGAACGATGATCATGAAGATGACAGGATGTCCCCCAAAGATCATAGTACATTTTAACTCTGTCTTAGTATAGCAGGTAGAGAAACACTATTCCTGGCTTTGAAGAGACAAGACGCTTACTTTGAAAGCACTCATGGAAAAGATCATGAAATGAAAGAAGGTAGGCAGGTTTTGCATAGCGAGTGTTAGCTCCAGCCAACAGTCCACAAGGAATCAAACCTTCCTGCAGCAACAAAGAAAGGATAAATTCTGACAGCAATCTGAGGGAACCTGAAATTGTCTTTTCTTAATCATGCCCCTAATGAGTCTGGAGTGCAAGCCAAAGTCAAGACTGTACCCTACAGCAGAGAATCTAGCAAAACTGAGCCCCAACTTCTGTCCTCTACAAACTGCTATAACAGGTGTATGTTGTATCAGAAGCCAAGACATCATTTTACAGAGAATCACATGCTCATATATTTATAGCAGTGCTATTCATGATAGCTAAATCTTAGAAGCAGCCTGTATGTCTATCTACAGATAAGTGGACAAAGAAAATGTGGCATTTATACACAATGAGTAATACTGTTTATACAGAAGGATAAGTATGAGTCACCTACAGGAAAATGAATGCGTCGGAAAACCATAATGTTAGCTGAAATAAATCAAATGCACAAACCAAAACACTGCATGGTTTCTTTTATATGAGATACTTAAAATATAAAGATCAAAATAAAAGGCAGAAAATAGGACATAAGAAGATAGATCTTTTGCAAAAAGGAAAGATACCAAGAGATAGAAGAGGAGGGAAAGAGGTGGAAGCAGAATTAAAATGTGTTATGTGCACACACACTCCTCATGAGGAATGGAATCATTATGTACTACAAACATAGGCTCATAAAAATACAAATTGATAATCCAGTCATAGGCTGGATGGGCACAACGGGCAAGGCAGTGGCAGGCTGGACTTGGGAGGGTCAGGGACAGAGAGGGCAAAGGGTGGGGCACAACTTACTGTGAAGGCCACGGCAGGTGCAGCTTCAGAGCCCAAGGCTCAGCTCTCCCAGACACTGCAGCTCTACTCCCAAGGATTTATCCCTGACAATGCCAGAAGCTCCAGACCACAGCAGTATAAACAGCAGCATGAGCATCTCCACCTCAACTCTCTCTGTGTGCTGCTTTCCTCATTTATTAGTATTTCATTTTATATAATAAGTTTTGACCTTCATATATCTGTAAAGTAGCCCCAGGTATGGTAGTGCATGCCTGTAATTGCAACACTTGGGGGCTAAGGCAGGAGGGCTAACATGGGCTACATATTGAGTTCAAGGCCACTCTGGACTGCATGGCAAGATACTGTCTCAAAATATTATATATATATATATATATATATATATATATATATATATATACACTATTGTCACTGTATGGTCTATGTAACTATATTGTTTTCTGCTTTATGCTTAACCATAAATTCCCATCCCAAAGGTCATACTTTAGGGATATCTGATATTTTTGACCATGAGTTCAAAAATTAGACAATTCCCATAGCTTTTTCTTACCTTCCCTTATATTCTCTTTCTTTGTTTTCTTTACATCTTTCTTCTACTTATGTGTCATCCCTTTTTATTTTCTGTATTTTCATCTCATTTTAAGTATGCATATGTATAAATAAGAACATCATTAGCATTTACCTTTTTTATCATTACCACTTAATCATTATTATTTACTGTTTTCTAGTAAACTCTGTTTGAGTCCTCTCCCCTTTTTGAACTGGGAAAGTAACACAGATATTATAAAACAAGTACTTAGTTACCTGACAATATATGGTTGCCTTCTCAATTACAGATTTCTGTACATACTTGCATCTCAAAGCAGTGCTAATTTCAAAACAGAGCTAAAAGTTCACCCTAGAACCCAGGACAGACAAAGTGAACATTTTCACATAGAGACAAATCCCAGACCAGGGCATATCACAAAAAGGAACCTTCTTACTGAACAGACCCCACCATGACAGTGAAGGAGGAAACATCTCTCTTACCTGGTCTGGAAAGCCCAGCAGAGAAGCACAGGAAAAAACATGTTCTCCAGGTGGAGAACTTACAAAGAAATGTCTAAATGATAAAGAAGAAGAAAAAGGGATAATTGTGTGAAGGAAGAAAAAGGTGAAACTAAAAATGAGCTCAGCAACGATACAAATAGGCAGGTAAATGAGACAATGCAGGATATAAAAACACTTCAGTGCAGGGACCGAAGTTCTACAAAAGAATTAAACTTATGTCATAGAAGTTAAAATCACAGTAAGTCAAATAAAAACAAGCTAAAATTTTTATAACAAGACCAGTCAGCAGAAGCAATGCCAACACTTGAGCATAAGATAGAGAGCTAGAAAATTGGGAGTCCAAAGAGAAAAGGGTAGGAAAAAGTGACCAGATTAGTCAAGAGCTCTTAGATGTAGCTACAAGAAAAAAAAAAAAAATGATAATAAGGCTCATTGGACAAGGAGAGGGTTTAATTGCTTTAAAAAAATCATTTATTGAAACTATTGCATAAAATTTTCCAAGCTTGGGAATGAGATGAAAATTCAAGCAACAGAAATACTTACGGCCCAAAACAGACAAGACCAAAATGCAGCACAATTAAAATGCCAGATATTTCATACATAGTCCAATATTCCATAATAGTATTGGGTTATCGGCAGAACTGGCAATGTCAGAAGCTGCTGACTTGAGCCTTTTACAGCTCAGCATGCTAATCTGGCTTTACCTTTTATGACTTGTGGTTATACTTTTCTGCTGAGTGGTTAAGGCCAAGTTAAAGCAAGACTTATGTAACAAAACACGTAACTTTTGTGTCTCACAAGATCAGTCAGATCTCTTTGCAGCGGTTCTCAACCTGTGGGTCGCGACCCCGGCCATTCCAAATCATAACTGTAGCAAAATTACAGTTTTGAAGTAGCCACCAAAACTATTTTTTGGTTTGGGGTCACCGCAACATGAGGAACTGTATTAAAGGGTCACAGCATTAGAAAGGTTGAGAACCACTGCTTTAGGATTTACCTTGAAACCATGTACAGCGTTTTGTGGAACTTGTGTCAGTGTAGCCATCTGGAGGAGTCAGAGCTTTCTCTAATATTTTCGTCTTCAAACTTAAGTTTTCAACCCTCCAGAAGAGAAGCTTAGTGATATTACTATTCTATAATATAGATACTTAAGCTTAACATCACTGTCTTTCTGAATATTAAATTCCAGAGATTAACCTACTTTCTGTTAGTTCAATGAGAAGAAATATTTGTACCAATAGTGTTTAGAAAATTCATACCTGCTAAGCCGGGCGTGGTGGCTCACGCCTGTAATCCCAGCACTCAGGAGGTTGAGGCAGGAGGATCGGTGCAAGTTCGAAACCAGCCTGGGCTACAAAAGTGAGCTCAAGGCCAGCCTGAACTGCATAGTGAGACCCTGTCTCAAAAAGACAAAAAAAAATTCATACGTGCATCTTGTACAGAACAACTATTATGAAGACAACAATCTGAATTGTATTAATTATTGTGCTTGTCCTACTAACATGTTGTGAAACTGTTCCATGGTTATTTCTTATTAAAAGGGAAAAATAAATAGAAAAAGGAAAAAAAAATTAAAAAAATAAAGAAAGAAAATAAAATTCTCCTTTGCAAAAAAATGGAAGCAAATACTCGATTTTTGTGTCTTTTTTGAGACAGGGTCTTGCTATGAAAAATACTATTACACTCATACTTTGATTATAAAATACACAAATATGACAAGAAAGAAAAATAATAAAACTATAAAAAATAGAATGCCAGGTATTTCAAACAAAGAGAGGCCAGGACAAGCTGCTAACATGGCAAACTATATAGCAAAGTTAAGCCATCAGATTATCAGCAAATTTCTCAACACAGCCCTCAAAATTCAGGAGAAGTTAAAATATACTTTGTCAATACCTGAAAAAAAATTATTGTCAATCTAGATTACTATTGCAAGAGCACCATAGTAGAAAAGTGAAAAAGAAATAAAGATTTTCATGAGAAGTGTAAATAAACTCATGTCCATGGAGCAGCACTACAAAAATATTTAACAGTATCTTAAATAGACACAGCAACAGCAAGAACAATCAGGAGGTCAAAGAAAAGAATTAATTTCTCTTGGAAAGTAGTTTGATGAGTGAGAAATAGAATGAGACAAAAGAATAGAAAAGCAATGCAATGACAATGATTAGTGCTTACTTTTTCAATAATAATATGGAACATATTCTCCAAAAAAGAGACACGGAGTAGCAAATTTAATAGACAATACACAGGATATATAGAATATATAATATAGAATATAAAATCTGTAATATATAATACATAATATGTAGTGTATGGTATATATATGATATATAATATATAGCACATAGCATATAACGTATAATATAATATACGTGTGCATATGTGTATAAAATACTGTTTTGTCAAATTTTATAAAAATAAAAACTATTTGAGATGAAAGGACAGATTTTTATCAATACAGCAATACGATTCCACATAGTGAGAACCTGTCTCAAAAAGATTAATAATAATAATAATGATAATAATAATAATACAATTCCTGTGAGCGACATAAATACCTAACTTTCAGAAGTAAGTCAATCAGATTTCACTACATGTAAAAAAAAAAAAAAAAAAAAAGAATGAATGAATGAACGAAAAATAGATTTAAACTAAACCTCATATAAAGTTAACACGGATTTTAAGGTTTTCCATTTAACAACAGACTGCACATCATTTCAGCAGCCCACAGAATTTTTTTCAAAAATAGGCCATATTTTAGGCTGTAAAGTAAGTCTCCACAAGCACAGAATTGAGATAAACTCATGCACTGTGTTGGATTACACTTGAAATAAAAGTAGAAACAAAGTATACACAGAAAGGATGCAAACACGGAGATGTTGTGTTCAATATCCTTGATCAGTTAATCGCAGAATAAAATGGGAGAAATTTTTACATTCCTAGAATAAAAAGACCTTGGACACACAGTATATTAGAATTTGTGCAAAATAGTGAAAACAGTTCTAAGAAGGAGATTTGTAGCTACGAGTGTCTAGGTTATAAAAAGTGATCTTAATTAAATAACTTAAAGATGGAACTCATTGTCCTAACAAAATACAGGACCAATACAATTTCAAAATCAGTAGAAGAAAAGAATATGAATCAGAGCAGAGATTAATAAAATTGAAACTAAATAGTTTGCAAAGTATAAATGAGTTATAAGAATTATTTCTTTGAAAATATAAGCAAAAGTGGTAAACTCTTAGACAAAACTTACCAAAAGAAAGACAAAAATTAATAAAATTACTGATAAGATTTTTGAAATTATAACACATACCACCAAAATCCAAATTATCTAAAATTACTTTTAACATTTACATTTCAATGAATTGGAGAATCTAAAAGAAATGGAAAAATTCCTAGTCAAATATGACCTATCAACTTTAAACCAAGAACATATATAAAAAAATCTTCCCAACAAAAGTTTTAAAAAATCATCAAACATTTCACATACTGTAACCAAATTGGTTCCATCCCAGGGATGCAAACATAGTTTAGCATATGCGAATCAATCAATGTAACACCTGATATAAACAGAATGAAGTCTGAAAATCCCATGGTCATCTCAGTAGAGGCTCTCAAAGAACAAGCTACCAAGAAATTTCAACATCCCTTTATGACAGAAACACTGAAGAAAATAGACATAACTTGTTTTACTTCAGTCAATGAGAGTCACATATAAAATCTCTGTAGTCAGTGTCACAATGAAGAGATCAAAACTGAAATAATTCCCTCTAAAATCAAGTAAGAGACCAGGATTTCCACTTGCATCAATTCTGCTTAGTACTATACTTGCAAAGAACCAGAGAAATTAGATGAGAGAAATGAAAAGGATATAACTTATAAAAGAAGAAATAAAACTATTCTTCTTTACAGATGATACAATTATTTTCACAGAGAGCCTGCAAACTGCACCAAATGACATTAGTTCTGACAAATAAATTTGAAAGAGTGGCAGCATAAAAAATCAACACACAAAAATCAATACTATTACTGTATACTTACACCAAATCCGCAGAAAAAGAGAAAAAGGAAATCAATTCCATTCACAGTAGTGTCAAAAATATTTCAAATGTGTGAATGCACAAGGATATGGAAGTCTTCTGCAATGAAAATTACAGGACATTGAGGGAAAAAAATTTTAAGAAGGCTGAAGAAAATACAAAGACCTCCCTTGCCCTTACATTGGTAGAGGCAACATTGTAAAAATAGCCATGGTACCAAAGGGATGTACAGATTACATTTAACCCATATTTAAAAAAGGAAACAACTGACTTCATAGATGTAGAAATAACAACCCTACAATTCATGCCAAAAAATTAAGACTCAAACAGTGAAAGTAACTCAAGTAAAAAGATCAGGGCTGTAAGCATCATAGTCCTAGCTTTCAAGCTAAACTATACACAAAGCCATAAAAATAAAAACAATATCACACTGGCATAGAAACAAACATTATAGACTGATGCAATTGAAAAGAAGACCAAGGGAGAACATTCTCTGCAACTACAGGCTAATATTTTCAAAAGGCCAGGGGAAAAAAAGGCTGAAAAACTCATGTGCAAATGTAAGCAATTGAAATAAAAATCAAGTCAAAATGCATCAAAGTTATTAGTCATGATACCACATGCCTGTAACTCCCAGAATCTGGGAGGCTGAGGAAAAAACACTTGTCTAACGCTAACAAGAAAAAGTTGCTGGTGACTCAGCTCCATGCAGACACTGGGTTCACTTCCGGTACCACAAAAGGAGAAAAACGTGCCACAAAACCTAGAAACTTTGAAATTACTATAAGATGACCTAGCAAAATCCACCCGAAGCCATAAGTACAAGAAAAGATGTTTTTAAAGGATGCCAAAAGCACAGAAATTAATTTATTGGCCAGAAAATGGTATTGCATCAAACTAAAAATCCTTCTGTCCTGCAAAGGAGTGAAGAGAACCCCAACTGAATAAAAGAAGATCTTTTGCTGGCTATTTTATAGACAATAACCAAAAGCGAAAAAAAAAAAACTTAGACAATTGGGCCAGGAAGATAGCACAGCAGCATAAGCCCCTGCCTGGAATGTGCAAGAGCCTGATTTCAACCTCAAGTACCACAAACAACAAACAAATCAAAAAGTAATCCCAAAGAATAAATTGTCCAATCAAAAAGTCAGAAAACAAGCTAAATAGGTAGGCATGTCTTTTAAGTAGATTCAAATCAACTACTTTGAGATTCCATTTCAACTCAGTCAAAAGTGATCTCAGAAGGGCACATCAAGAATAAAAAGGCAAAACAAAACACAATCTCTCGAGGCTGATAATGTCATTATGGAAAAAGAAACTCATTGATGTTCATACTGGAACAAAATAGCAGAGACTACTTCTGCAGGAAACATACTCTACATTTTGATGAAGACACAGTATAAGACATCAATGCAGATCAATCAATATGGATTGTAGGGTCAGACTAGTGTGTATTTGACGTCTAACCGTAAATTTTTAACATCATGATCTTGCGCCCTTTGTTCACCTTTAGATTTTCACCCTTGTAAACCCAACATTCGTATTTGTGTCTGACAAGTTGTGCTGAGAAATAAACGTAAAAATCTCAAAACATGACGGGACTCACCTGACAGTTAACTGTATTGCTCAAAGTGAAAGAAACAGAAGTTTTTTGTCTTTTTTTTTCGTTATTCTAACTGAATATTCATTCAGTTATTGTTATGATTTATGTCTAGTTGTCCCCCCAAAGCCTCATGCAGTCATGGGGCAGGGACTTCTACAGATTGAGACTTGACTCGTGAGTCATTGGGATTATGTATTTTAGTACTGATCTAGAGTTTGAAACTTGAATGATGATCCACTGGGATTACATATTTTAATACTGATGGGATTATCGGTCTGAGTACTGCTGAGACTATGGGTGTGTCCTGAGACAATAGGCTGAGGCAGAGAGCCTGAATGTAATATAAAGAGAGACAGAGAGACAGACCAAAGCTGTTGCTCTCTGCTCCCCTGGTTGGTTGCCTCTGTCAGCATTTTTGTTGCTATTCTGCCGCCATGAATTGGATGCTCTCTGCCCTGTTCCAATCAGCCTTGGGCCAGCCGAATATGGACTGAACCCTCCAGTAACTGTGAGCTAAATAAACCTTTCCTTCCTTCATTTTGGGTGTTGTGTATTTGTCCCAGCAACGATTGAAGAGTGACTAAGACAGTTATAAACAAAGAAAATAATACAGAGAAACTTGCTTGAGAAGTAGAGGCAGGAAAGTTATAGAACACTCTTTAACACACACACACACACACATACACACACACACACACACACACGCACGCACGCATGCACACATACTCACACGCATGCACACCATAAAACCTTATGGAACGTTTCCAAGCAGCAGAATCTTACCTTTTAATTCCTATTACACTTAACATAATGCTTTTAAAAATAATTGGCATGTATTTTTAATCTGAAAAGTGAAAGTGAAAGTTAAATTGGCTTTCTAAAATGGGTAGCTAAACTAAAGCCAAAAGCAAAAATCACTTTTTCTGATATTTTCATCTCTGCAGTTCTATCTTACAGTTTATATGTAAATAGCAGGCTTGCCATTGTGGCACTTTGTGTAAGACGATCCGAAGCACATGATAATAGTTACTTTAAGTAATGTATTGCTGTGGAGATGTAGGCATTGTAAAGGGTGAAGAATGCATTACAATGCAATCGAGTTTAATTGCATCCTTGGGACTGCTTTGTTGTGCCTGCAGCTTTTTTTGTTTGTTTGTTTGTTGTTGTTGTCGTTGTTTTGTTTTGTTTTTTTCTTTTTCATAAAAAAGCCAAGGTCTGAGATGTATTTTTCAGTTGCTGCTAAAACTGGGGAGCGATTCCATGGCTAGCCCTGAACTACTGAATTATACCTGAAGAAGTAAAAGCTTTGGAATGAATTTGTCTAAAACACTGAGATATTTCCCAGCCACAACAGAACATGGCTTAATTGTTCTTTATTTGTTTTTTGTCTCGTCCCCTCTAAGCCTGCCCTCTGCAATAGGCAGCCAGGGTATCAAATGGTATTAGTACTGATCAGGAGGCAGGAGAATGAAAACCTTATTCATAATTTTGGAAACACAAATGTAAAAAGACTAAAAATAAATTACATTGAATTTCAGAAGTGTTTGTAAAAGAATTTTGTATAGATGGATCAATACAGCCTACAGGAAAATAATTCTACAGTTGTGCCTTTTTTTTTTTTTTTTTTTTTGTCTTTTTGAGACAGAGTCTTGCTATGTAGTTGAGAGTGGCCTTGAGCTCACTTTTGTAGCCCAGGCTCGTCTCAAACTTGCACCGATCCTCCTGCCTCAGCCTCCCAAGTGCTAGGATTACAGGCATGAGCCACCACGCCCAGCTTGTGCTTTGTTCATAAGACCCAGTGCAGAATCTGTCTCCTAATGGCCCAAGGCGTTCTGTATCCACCAAAGAGTTCTCAGTGTACCACTTTCAGGAAATATAGGCACTGTTAGTCTTCCCGGAGGTAAGGACAGGACAGTATGCACAGTTAAACAGACTGGTGACATCAGAGCAAAGGAAAAGCCCTTTTGGGGGCAGAATAGCCCCAAGCACTGGGCCGACTGGAGTCCCGCTACCTGGTCTGCACACCTGTGCTTCAGACTATTTCATTGTGGAAAACAAGCCTGATGAACATCAGCTTTAAATTTCAAAGAATCAGGGCTGGGGAGATAGCTCCGAGGCACAAGTGCCTGCTGGGCAAGTGCAAAGTCGTGAGTTCGAACCCTGGTCCCACAAAAAAAAAAAAAAAAATCTCAAAGAATCAAAACCCATACCCCAAAACCTGTTTTCCAAAGAATAATTACTTTTAAAAATTTGTCCAAGACTACTATTATTGTGGAAAATGAGGAACAAATCAATCTGTTCAGAAAGTAGAAAAATAATGAACAACTCTATTTAGTGGAGAGCTATTTGCCACCTTATCTGTAAGACAAAACTGTGGTGCCAATTCATGGCTTTTGTAAGTATGAGGCACTGTCAAGAATGCCCCATTGATGCTGCATTCAAAGAGTTCTACATGAAATCCTGGTGAGGCCTCCAACTTCATACTGTTAATATCCTTCTGTTTGACCAGACTTTAGACAAGCTTCTTGCTGTCTAAATGTCGTTGACCTCTCTTTTCTTACATCACTTACTTTGGAAAGTCAGGAATTGCAACCATTTTCTGTGGCTCTTTGAAATGTGTGTACATCTTCTAGGCTTGCATCAGTTTTACAAACCAGGGGCATCTTTTTTCCAAGGAACTTGCAGGAATCTCTTGAAACCTAAGAACCCAAAGAGATGGGATCCTATCACCCAGCCACTGGGAAAGAGTAGGATCCTAACTGCCTACTTCTTCCAAGAGTCAATTAGTGACTACAAATGGTCTAATTGTTGTAATGTTGTGTGTCAGTGCCGAAAGGAAAGAGAAGACCTGATGAAGGTAGCTCAGAGGACTCAGTGAAACTTGTCCCTCAGTGAGCCAAGAACCCCTGAAGCAAATCAGCTTTACTTAGGGTAGTCAGTGTGATTTCGTGCACAATCACTTCAGCAAAGGAGGACCGTCTGCCTAGTCATGAATGTGACCATGATCTCCATTAACTTCCATCCCTTCCCTATCATTGGGTTCATCCAGGGGTCAACCAATAGCATTCCAAGCAGGGGAGGAAGCAACAGAGAGCCCACAGGTGAAGCTGCTATCCATCACATGGAGTCCCAGCTTTCCAGGACCCCCCTATCCCAGCTTTCTGGGATTTTTAGTAACAGACCACAGCTGTCCCTGGGCCTCATTCATTATACTCCATTTTTTGAAAAGCCAGTCAGGCTACATCTTAATCACATCCACCAGCCTGCTCCCTAGCAGTCTCTAATGCTTCTCCCGAATGCACTGATCATGAAAACTCTGCCCCATGGTTCATTAGACTTAAGTTGAATCTCCCCTAGACCAATAGGGATTTTGTTTTTACAGTTCTCTTGTTTGTGCATATTTCTTTTAAATATTTTCAAGTTTATTTTAGCAATCATCTTAGAGTAATTTATTTGACTACTTCATAAACTCACTACAATTTTTCAACAACATGTGAGCTTCATAGACATTGGATGACACAGAGCATTCCATATTTTTCAAAGATGGAAGATTATCAGGTGTAATAATCTAAAAGAAGATACGCACTTAGGGACTTGAGTCATAAAATTTAAAATACATTTGTTTCTACTTGAATGTAAAGAGTAGAAAGTTGGAAACCTCTGATTTCTAGATCTGCATAACTTGAAAATGGTTAGATGTAACCCAACTTTCTGGAGTTACTATGGAGTGAATAACGAAGATGCCATGGCTAGAATAAAACTCAAGTTTAGAAAGCAAACACAAGTGAAGAGAAGGGGATGGAGGAGGGATAAAGACTTGTCAGGAAATAGAAATCATATGATCTAAGTAGGGGGAAAAGATGTTTTTCTTCTTGAAATGGTGAATTGTACTTTATGTAAAATGTTGTAGCATTTAAAAAAATTTTATTAGCACAAGTTCAGAGTACATAATGATTGCATTCTTTGTGAGTAGCTGGCTCATGTACATTGGGAAAATGAAAAAAATGAAACTGGTTATTTATTAAATAAAAAAACTTCATTTATTGATTTATTTCTAATTTTTTTTGTTTCATTTTTGTTTGTTTGGTTTTTTTTTTTTTTTTTTTTTTTTTTTTTTTTTTTTTTTTTTTTTTTTTTTTTTTTTTTTTTTTTTTTTTTTTTTTTTTTTTTTTTTTTTTTTTTTTTGGTGGAACTGGGGATTGAACTCAGGCCCTTCCATTTGCCAGGCAAGTGCTTATTTTACTAAGGTATCTTCCCATCCCTCAAAAATTTAATAAGAAGTGTTTAATCAGAAATCTAGAAAAAACATGTGTTTTAAATGTGAGATTAAAGCTTTTTCTTTTAATGTTCTTGAAGTTAAAGCATAAGTGATTATCCAGTGAGTATTTAAAACCTATTCTCACACTGCAATTTCTCTATATTATAATTTTATCATCTAGGTAAAGAAGCATATATTTTGAATAATGTCAAAATCATATTTTACTGTTATGTTCTATAGCATTTGACTAAGCATTCATCACCTTCTCATTATTATATTGCAGTACATTTTTCAGTATATGCAATAACATTACACATCAGCCAGCCTTTCTTTTCTTCATGATGGACCTTCAGTGTTTAGAACTGGATGTGGGGATACCCTCGCCTAACCGTAATATTCTGAGAGACAGGAGTATCACAAATGTGAGTGTTGCAAGTTCATATGCTGGGCGCCTAGTGACTTAGCATGATCATGTGCCAAACAACTAAAAAATTAAGTGGTTGCAGATGGAGCTCAGTGTATAGATCCTGGGTTCCGTACATGGTAGTACAGCAGAGAAAGGAAGAAAAAGGCAGAGGTGAAGGAGGAGAAACACCAGCAGTGGCGGCAGAGGCTTAATTATTTTGATATTCATATTGACACCTTATCCTTTGTTTCCAAAACTAAATGCATAACTTCCTTTTGACCGCTAAAATCTTATCATCACTACTACATTTACTTCCGTAATCCTATTCAGAAAATGAGTTGCATCTTCTGCTTTTTCAGGAGCAGGTATCTAGATGGTCTTGCAAGCGTTTGGTGGACACCCAACAGAAGTTGATAGGAATTTATCAGAGAAACTTCTGGAACAAAAATGGCTCAAATTTAAGTAAATGAAGCACAATTCACCTTCTAGTAAGAAGAAAGCAAGTAAAATGAAGAAAAAATAGTATAACAACTTATTATTTGCCAAATAAGTATTCATCTTATTTTGTTAAAAAAAAAAAAAACTCAAAGCAATCATGCATCCTTCAAATTCTCCAACTTTGATGGCTGGTACATCTTAGATACCAGCTGATAATGTAGTATTGTATATAATAAAGTCCAATTTATTTCTGTTTTATTTCACTTAAAATACATTAAAATGTTAATATTATTATTATTATTATTATTAATTCTCCTAATTTTTCTTAGACATATTGAAGTATGAGAATCACAATGTTAAAGCACAACAAAAATGAAAATTATCAGGTGCAATAGAATTTTTTTTATTTTTAAACTATACCCACCCTTCTCCCAATAAAGCAAGCCTTATTTTTCTTCACCAAATATCACATCAGTTTTTCTGCTATTTTCAAAGTAGTGTTGGTCTCTCCTGATGATTTGTTTTGCCTCTGATACTTCTGAGACCAAATTTCTATCTCAGTATTTGTGCGAAGGTGTGTCATTCTGCTTTGGTTTTATTTTTCAGAGAACATCTTATATTAATTGCAACTTCACTGAAAATTATGCTGTACGCACACAGGTATAGCTCTTGTGACATTTCCTAAGTGCAGAAAGTCACCAAGTCACCAAGTATCACTGTGACCTTGGGTAGCCAATAGAGGACAGTAGAGAAAACCAAATTGCTCTCTGAGTTCTCATTAAACCTCAACCTTTAGTAATGACTTTTAAAATATGTGATATCCAAATGGTCTGAGTTGAGGGAGCTGGGGAGATAGCTCAGTGGAATAAATGCTTGCCTGGCAAGCCCAAGGTCCTGAGTTCAATCCCTGGTATCACCAAAAAAAAAAAAAAAAAAATTAAATTAAATTAAAAAATAGGAGGATGGTCACCTGAACTTTATTAGAAAAATTATAATTTCTACATCCTGCACTCTAAATTACTATGAGGACAACAATATGCGTTGTATAAGTTATTGAGAATATACTACTAACATGATTGGAAACTATCGCATTATTTCTTATTAAAAGTAATAAAACAAACAAAAAACAAATGGTCTGAGTTGACTTGAGTAGGAAAATTTTAGGGACAGTATTATGACCTGTGAGTGACTGATATTTAAAAGGTTCATATATAGTTCTCCTTTTCCAAGTATGCAAGCATCAAAGTGTTATTGAAATGAAATGATCTGTCTTTCTTTGGTAATGATACATAGTTTTTAACTGATATTCTTAAATTCCAGCTTCCATTGTTCACTATAAGTATCTACAGTTGTTCTCAAAGTCAAAATGCCTACTAAAACTCCCTTTGCAATTTATAGGTCAGGGCCTAAGTAATGCAAGTTGTTTTATAGATTTATCGGCCTTTGGCAGTTCTAATAGTGGAAAACTTAGTTTTGATTGTGAATTTCATTACTATAATTTAATTCTATTGTAAATCACTGATATTAAATAAATGATAGCATTACCCAAGCTTGATGATGTTATTTTAATCTGCATAAAGAATAAAGTGCACTCATAGTTTTTTTTCACTGCTTTTGTCAAATGAGAAAAGTTGAAAGATGACATCAGAGCTGTGGCCAGCAATTACAGCGTTACTATTTTGTGTCTTCCATCTGCTAATATTTATCCTACATAGAAATGACTAAAGCACAACTGTCTTACTACTAAAGTTTAATTCTACTCTTAAAACATCAAAACAGAAGAACTGATTTGTACATTATTCTCACCTCAGTCTTCATACTGGAAGAACTTTGGTATTCAAACAATTTAAAAGCAATCTACAGTACATTTACTGCAAATGAATTGTTTTTTAAGAATGTGTGAGGATCAAGTGAGTGGGTCAATTAAAACACATTACCTGACGCCATTTGTACTTTAGCCTACTAATTTTCACCTATTTTCCGGAATTTGACCTATTTTCCTTCTCTGCTTTGTACTTTGTGCCATTGTGGATATACACAAAGATGAGATTCAATAGGGTGACTGCTACTGAGAGTCACTCAGGATGACATGTGTCTCTGAGTGTACATGTAGATATATAATTACTTCTTCATTTTCTTCTGTGTTATATATGATTCTGAACCTAATATTTGGGCACTTACATTCTTTCCTTAAATTTTCCTTCTAAGAATTAAAATAACAAACAAAAACTGGTATAAAATCAAATTCAAATCAAGAAGAAAAGTTAAAAACTCTCTTTAATTCTGAGAGCCACTTGTTCATATCATGATTCTCTGGCCACAAGACATAGAGAAAGGAAAAGAACAGAGACAGGCAGAGGTGAGCAGAGTCACCTGAGAGAAAGCCTCTCTCGGCCATGAGATAATCATTTCCTTGCTGAGAATCAAAGAAGTAGAGGATATAAAAGTAGTTTCTATAAACCATGTTTGAATTAAACAAAAAAACTCCTGTGCCTCTAGGGTAATCTTATATTGAAATGATGTGTCATTTCTATGCAGCACCACACCCTTGACCAAAAGCCAGATGAGTGCTTTCCGAAGTTGCTATTGTTGCTCGTGACAGTCTTATCACAAGTGGTCTTCATAAGTCCTTTTCAAAGAAGAGTTAGAATCTATAAAATAATACAGTAGAACTAACAGGTAATTTTATTGCAAAATTGAAGAAGTCCAAAACAATGTCCTGAATTGTTGGAGACTAACACTCCTTACAGAATATGGAAAAAAAAAAAAAAAAAAAAAAAGAAAAGAAAAGTAAAAGAAAACTTCTGGACAAAAATTCCTATAGAAATGTCAAGTGATACAGTATGATTTTGTGATCTGAAGTCTTTCAAATTAGTGCAAAGTAATAAAAATAGATACAATAATTCTCATTTAAGTGAATCATTTTCTAGGCACATGATGAAAAAAATCAAATGAATTAAGATAATAAATATATCATACTATCATATTGTAAAAAGATAAATATCTTAAAATCTAAAATTGTGGATTACTAAAATTCATTCTAGGATCAATAAATTGAAATGAACACTCCTAAGGTTTGGGTACTTGCAATTTGAATTAATTCTCCTCATTTTTTCAGGCACATAGAAGTATGAAAGCCACAGTTTTAAAAGGGAGAATAAAAACTCTCAGGTGCAATGGGAATTTTTTTTTATTTGTAAACTGCAGATACTCTTCTCCCAACAAATCGAGTTATTTTTCTTAACCAAGTATCATCACATCAATTTTTTCTGCTATTTTCAAAGTATTTTGAGTATGTCCTCATAAAATTCTTTGTTTATGAGAATATCTGATAGATATTATCAAAGTTAAGCACTTCACTTGTTAAATATTTTCTGGGAAAATTATTTAGATAGTGATACTGATTCTAAAGAGAAGACAAACACATGAGGAAAAAGGTAAAATATACTGAAAATTCAGTGCTCCATTCGCTAAGAATTAAATAGATTTGAAGATATATTTTATGCAACATAATCTAAGATGACAAATTTTACAGGTATGTAAAGGTCAGCCATTAGTGTAAGAGAGGTTGAGCCATAATCAAAGAAACTGTCATTGTATTGGCTGGTCATGAGGACTATGAGCTAGTACTAAACTTTGCACTGCCTATGAAATTTTGATGAAATTTTAGACACAGTCTTTTTTAGTGCTATGTTTGATAGAATAGGAACGTATGCCAAGATAATTTTTACTTTGCAAAATGAAAAAAAAGGAAATTCAACCATTTATGGGGTGTAGTATCTATAAAAGTAATGTAAAATTAAGCAATACAAATGTTAATAATTCAAGTGCAATCCATCAAAGGAAACAAACGAGAGTGGTGGAAATAGAAAGGGAAAATACTTTTATCTTCTGACTGAAAGGCTATGGGAATAAAATGAATAGTGCAGACTTGGTGCTTAACACAATTGGAAATTGATGAAGGACTTTATGTAAGATGAAGAAAGCTGTTTTGACCGTAATGAAAATGCACCATCCCAGCCATGGGAAATCAAAGGAAAGTGAGGTACTAGCAACCAAGCTAAAATGATCAAGTCTGTTTTATAATGACAAAGGGGGAGCGCAGAAAGAGCAGAGGCAAAAGCTAGCCAGTGGAAAGCATTTACAATACGTCCTTTGGAAAAGGCAGAAGCTACAGGATAAACAGATACTTCCTGAATCAAGTAATTAGTGGTGTATGGAGTGACAATAAGTCTGATTCAATAAATGTTCTTATTTACTCATTATTACTTTTTACAACAGTTAATACATTGCATAATGTCGTCTTCATCATAGCTGTTCAGAGTACAAGATGCAGCCATGATTTCTTGTCTAAACTTCATTAGTACAGATCTTCTCATTGAACAAAGAGAAGGTAGCTCTATATTTAGTCCCATAGTCCATAACAGTAGTGGATTATCAGCTCATCTGGCATTATCAGGGGCTACTGACTTGAGAATTTTACAACTCAGCATATTAATATGGCTTTCTTTTGTATATCTTGTGCTTAGACTTTTCTGCTGGACAATGAAGACCAAGATAAAGCAAGACCTATATTGCAAAAAATGTAACTTTTGTATCTCAGAAGGCCAGTCCCTTCAGGGGTTACCCTGAAACTGTGTACTGTGAATTGCAAAACTTTTGTCAGTGTTAACCATCAGGGTGAATCACAGCCATTGCTTGACCATTTTGAACATATAGTCATAAGTGAAATAAACCAGACCTATATATGTGAATATTGTATAGTCTGCCTAATATAAGAACTCAAAAGAAGAAATAAAAATGGAAAGGTATAATATAGTTAAATGGAAAGTGAGAATTTAAGGATTAAACAATGAAAAGGGAGGTAGGAGAAAAATTAGGAATCATATTAGGAACAAAACCATATACTTCTATAGAAAAGATGATTAAGACAACGGTTCTAAAAATCTGCAATGGGTTTTTGAAGCTAGCAGGTAATTGGTAGAATTTGCACCCTGACTATATATACTGATATCTGTGAACTAAGAAAATACACTACCAATCAATGTTCTTAATATGTATATATATAGCATGGCAGAAATTAAGTTTTTTGTTAGAGAAAGGAGCAAATATGATGTCAAAGCTTCATCATCAGCCACAATGGGGATATGGCAATGTTCTCAATTGTGGGCAGACGCTTTATTCTTCACATACTGAACAGTGGCTTTCCTACGACTTCATCCTAATGTCATCGACTGCTTGAAAAGTGTTTACTGTTGGCTGCCATAAAGAAGGCCATTTCCACTGCAATCGCAAGCCTCTCAAGCTTGCTAGCAAATTGAATGTTGAAGTCAATAGAATTTGCATTTATGAAGATAAATAGGCATGGATATGAGTTTTTCCTAATGTTTCTATCTCAACCCAGAAAATAAGAAAAATGAGAAATTCAACTTAGCCTTGCAGCCCACCTGCTCTGTCATTTAGGACACCTGATTCTGTATCTTGCAAAATGAGAGTACACTGTCAGAAAACATTTGGGTGATGGTTGGAAAAATTATTAAATGTTGCTGTTATTCACTTACAAATGTCAGCACCAAGTAGTACAGTGCTGCTCTCTTCCTCGATCTGCGCATTTTCTCTCCAGGGTTACTAACAACCTGTGTTGTTTCCTATTCCAGGCCTTCTTTAAGGACTATTTTCAACATTCTAATTGCCGTTTTGCAATATTATAAAGCAATTTCAGATCTAAATTAGTTACTCAAAAGAAATTCAATCCCTTGGAAGCTCTCTGAACTATTTCTAAAAGAGGTATTTCTAAAAGAGGTCCTTAGTATTCAAAAATAAAAACTACTGTCTATATTATCATGTCTCCCAGTTTATCAGAAACAACTGTCAGTATGAATAATGTTTTATATTGAGCCTCTCCACAATTGAAAGGTGACAGTTTTATTTGCCATGATAAGACAGAACAAGGGTGAAAGAGCTAGCTCCATGGGTTAAGTATCTGCTAAGGCAAACGCATGGACCTGGGTTCGATCCCCAACACTACATGCTGTGCCATCCCCACCTCTGGGCGTGCCGAGCCTACCACTGAGGCTGGGATGGTGGTGCGAGCCTGAAATCCCAGTGCTGAGGAGGCTGAAAACAGGAGAATCACTATGAGTGCCAGCTGCTAAGTGACACCCTCTACCAAATACAAATAAATAAATAAATAAATAAATAAATAAATAAATAAATAAAGACACCACAGCCCAGACGTAAGTTTGGGGCAGCAGCCAAGAAAACTTTTAAAACAACCACATTGCTTCGACATTAACATGCCGTTTTACACATCTTGAAATCTTCAGTATCATGATTAGAATGTCTTTGTCTTTTTGGTTACTGGCAAAGTTCAGTGTGGGTCAGATTGGATGAAATAGCTCTAAGACTACTAGTAAAGTGATAGCCAGCAATAACTCTTCAACATAGTCTTTCATTTTTAGTCTTTTTTTTTTCTTTTCTTTTTTAGAGACAGGGTCTCACTATGCACCAACACATCCGGCTCTTGCATTTTCAACTTGACGAGAGAAATGTAACATAGTAAGGGCTCAACTTACAGACAGGTACCCCTTAGAGAGAAGGTTCTTCAGTCAAATTGGTTCATAAGTCAGATAAAGAGACTATAGATAGATAGATAGATAGATAGATAGATAGATAGATTATATTATTATATATATAATAAGCTGTGTAAAAAGCCAAATACACAGGTACTGTAAATAAACTAGTTTCCCTTCTAGTTACCTTGGAATAGCGGTACAACAGAATACAACTGCAAGTAACCTCAGATCAATCTGACTTGCCTTCTCTCCTCTTTCCATGGTCCTTGCCTTGCGCTTCCCAGCAGCCTCCTCCCCACCACCCTGCCTTTCCTCTTTGCTTCCGACATCCTGGGCTCTGAATGAGGCTGCACCGCTGTGCACTACAGCTTTGCACCGTGAACACACAGCAGCACTGCTGTGACAGTGTCTGTCACACACGTCCCTACTTCCACAGGTGTCCACACCGATGACTGTTGCTAAGCAAACTCAGTTCCTATCAGTGAAAGTTGGCAACTAGGATGTTTGAAAGTCAGAGCCTTACTCCATGGGACACGAGAAAAGGGAGGAAATCCTTAAAAAAAAAAACCTATGAAATTTTTATTTAAGATGCGTTAGCTTTATGATCAATGGCGAAATCTTGTCTCTGCGAGCTCTTTCTGTGAGTAGTAATTCATTGAAAATGGCTACTTTCACCTTCTGTGAGATGCAAACGCTAATCCCTTAGAGACCATACAGCTTCTTTGGCAATTAAACAGTTTGTTTCATTTAATGTTTGAGGAGAAAAGTAAATGCCTGACAGTGTGCAGGTAGGAACCTTAATTACTATTTCTAGAGCCACTGCAAATCACTCGTGTGACCGTTCTATCTTAATTATATAGCAGAATGAAATGGTACCACTGCCCAAGACAGAATGCTTGCTGTAAAACCTGCCACATGGGGAGATGAAATACTAAAGCAAGCACCACGGTAATGGATAACACACCAGCTTGTGGATCCAGAAACGATTTCTGTTTAATCTATTCCCCTTATTACCTTTCAGGGCCATCACTCCCTGTGCTGTAAAAGGGAAATTATTATGTTTTCAGTCTTTATAAAATAATGTGCAAATATAGGTAGCTTTTTAGCTTCTTTTAAAGTAAAAGCTTTATTTCAATATAAATATTTAAGATATTTGGTGTGATAAATAGGTGAATACAACTACTCATTAAGGTAAGTAGCAATTTAATTTGTTAGTCTCTTGACTTATAAGTTATGTGTTTTTTTTTTCTTAATTAAGAAATATTTGTAATTTTAATGGTTTTATTTTATACAACCTTAAGGGGGTTATAGTCTTTATTACTAATCTCCTGAAAAAAAATCTTGATTTTGTCCCCTGATACACCTGGTACAGTGTTGCAGACTTATGAAAGAGGCAGCCAGCAGCTGCGATACCTCTAGGACTAGAATTGGTACTTGGCAAGTGTGTTCAGGCAGGTGGTCTATAAGGACAGGTGGTCTCTTCAGCAAGCTTCATTTATCTGTTGTAATCTCAACAGATCCAGGCAGGAGACACAGGAAGATCCTCAGTATAATTATATTTTTAGGGAAAAGAAATAGGAGGATTCTTTTAAAATCATTGTAAAAACTCCCCTGGAGACAAAGTTCGTAGGTGCATCAGAACTTGAACAACTTTGATCATGGAAGAAGCTTGGGATCTTTCTATGATCTGTAAGCTCATCATTATACAACTGGAGAAAACCCAAGAAACGGTTAATTAAAGCTCTTCATTTTCAAGATGTTGACACTGAGGTTCAGAGAGCAGACAGACAGACAGACAGAGACACACAGAGAGAAGAGGACTTATCTAGAATCTCAGTAAGGTTGAAGGGACCTAAACATGCTTGAAGAGACATAAACAATGCCTGTAATCCTGGTAGCCTGGAAGGTTGAGGCAGGAAGAGTTTGAGCCCAAATTGGGAAAAATAGTAACAGTCTCAGAAAAAAAAAATGAAAAGGGACTTGGGATCTCGTTCTGTGCAAACATATAGGATTTAGTCCCCAAGCATGCCGTCCCCATCAACTCAGGCACAATGCCTTGCCGCTATCCCACTATGCACATGTACCCTGCCATCCCTCCTCACCTGAGAAAAGCAATAGGTAAGTTGAGTTATTTCAACAGACCGTGAGATTATTTCTAGCATCGCTTCTCATTTTTATATCTATGCATTCTCACTTTTAACACATACCAAGAGTGGAGAAATCTGCACAGAAAACATTTTTAAACTGCAACTTAAGTCAAAATGGAAGAGAAAGCGTTGCTTGCTCATCTATTTCAAATTTCACGGTCAATCTTCAGCATTTACCCAGAAGCATTTATGCTCAAGGCAATGTTTTATTTCGTATTCCAGTTTGCAAAAGCTACTCTGCTCACAATTTTCAGTTGTCCATAACAAAATCACATTAAGCTAAGTAATAAAACGCCATTATTAAGGTGACAAGAACCTTCGCTACCTGAAGCTATAATGCTTGCTCCCCTACTAACAGGGATGTTGTGAGGATTAATGAGATATTTGGAAAGCACTTCATGCATACAGGGAAGAGAGACTCAAAATGCAAAGGAGAAATAACAGTAGTTTATCTTCTGTACTAACAGAGGAGAGCATGTCTAAACAGATGGACATGCAGGGCTGTCTAGACACTGAGAGACACTGCTTATGTTAGTGAATACTTAGGATAAATGGCTTCTTGAGCAAATATACAGATCTGGAGCCAGAAAGATTCTATTCTTGAAGCTTCTGTTTAGGAGCCTGGGGAGGGCTTTGTTTTTCAGTCACAGAGACATTTCTCTGGGTGTCAGAGCTGTTATAAATGCAAGACAGGACAGTCGATCATCCTCTTCTCAGGAGAGTGTAGGTAAGATCTCAGATGTTTTCATGTGTTCTGAGATGAGATTTTTAGAAAGTGGTCAGATTGTGCTGATGGAACTCAACGTTCAGTGGGAAAGCGGTGTGGAGAGGTAGGAGGTGGGTCCCTGGGGTGAGCCTTCCCGCTTGTAGCTTAGACCCTGGCTCTGGTCTTCTCTCTGTGCTTTCTTGATGCCATTGAATGGAGCAGCTTTCCTCGGACACACCCTGCCACCACCCTGATCCTGAAACTCTGAACTCTTGAGCTCAAAGAAACCTCTCTTCTTTTAAGTTCCGGGCATCAGGAATCTTGCATCATTAATGCAAAGAAGAGTAATACATGCGACTTTTCTTCTAAGCAGCTGCTACTTTTGTGTTTTGTATCTCTGATAACCTCTCTTGCTATTCTAATTTGAATCGAGTTAATTCAGCAAGACGGTGCTGAGGCGATAGCTCGGCACTGTCTGGCAAATGCAAGGACCTAGGTTTGGTTCCTGGTACCACCTGCAGTCCAGACCACCAAAACGGTGTGGTGGTGCACACCTATAATCCCAGGGCTGGGACGGTTGAGATAAGGGGATCACCATGAGTCTGAGCTGTGCAGTGAGACCCTGATCAAACAAATAAATAAAACATTAATATAACAAGGTGGTGGCATATTTTGGACAAGAGTGTGACAAAAAATTTTAATTTATAAAAGTGAGTTTCATCTTTATTTCACAAGCCCACAAAGTTTAGAACATTTAGTGCTGGGGATTTTCTTGTCACTGAAGGGAATTGCGGTCCTATTTCAATCCAAGCTACACCATCTAGCTTAACTGTGGGGCTCCACGTGCCCAGTACCTCAGTGCCCTATCTGTCCGCAACAAGAAGTTCGCGCCAATTTTTTTGCATCATTTCCACCAAAAGCAATGACTTGGCTCACACCCAAACCTGCGCTCTTCAAGGCCAGAGAGCAGAGACGCTTTCCAGAGGGGAAGGATTCCTCAGAGCTCCACGGAGGCCACCTTGTGACCAGGCCTCAGCATTCTCAGCCAGACAAAGCAGCTTGCAAAGTGAACTTGACTAAGCCCAATTCTCAGCCCTTTTTGGAACTGCCAAAGTCCATTTTCTTTTACCAGTCGTGGGCCCCTTTTTTATCTTATCCTCTCTTCCCTTCATATCCTTTCACCCTCTTTCTTCTTGCTTAAGTAGCTTAACAAAAACCGATGGAAGGTAAAAATATTTTATAATATTTTTGAACGCTGAATTTTCTTGCCATTCTGAAGGTGCTAATTACAAAGATAATGGAAAGAAGACTCTGAGGGGTGCTAAGAGTCTGCAAAAGTTAACACCATACAACCAAAATAGAGTTCTATTGTAAACTGCACTAGCAGTTCCCTTTCTTTCTTTTGTAGAAAATACAGTAGCAAAACTGAAGTGGCCCAGACAAATTTACCATTTTATAGATGCAGGAACAACAATGAAATCAAACACTAGAACAAATGTATTTATTCCTTATCTTGTCATTAACACTTTTCTTTTTATAACACCATAAAAATCAAGTTATATTTTCTTTTTATTTATCTAAATTTGTCAGGTCAATTTGAAAAACTACAAACTAAGAGGAAACCTAGAAAATAGCAGCAAAACATTAATGCATAGTGACCTTGCTTCATGTCAACTGATCATTCACAAATAAAAGCAAGGAAAGGGCTCTGCCCAGCCACGGAATCCTCTTTCTAGTACACTAATTGTCTAAATAGAATCACAGCTACTTTCTTGCTCCTGTTTTTTGATTAATGTTATTTTGCTGCATTGCTACCCTATTTATTTTTTGAAACATAATGTCTGTACATCTTTATGGGGAACATCATGGTAACCACATATGTGCTCACATTGTTCAATAATCAAACCAAAGCAATAAGCATTTACATCTTTTGAAACATCGTTTTTACATGGGAAAAAAATTACCTTTAGTTTGTTTTGAAATATATCATAGATCATGTAACACATTGTTAGTTTATGCTCTATAGAAAATAAAAACTTATTCCCTCTAACTGTATTGGGCACTCCATATTGAACTAATGGGAGGGTTTTTTTTTCCTTTCATGGATGTCTCTGTCTCTATCTCTGTCTCTGCCTCTGCCTCTGTCTCTCTCTCTCATACATCATGTTTTATAAAGTATCTATATAAATCTTTAGTTTAATTTTAACAGAATTGTTTTCTGAGGTGTTCAATGTTTTTCTTCCCTACATACTCTGAAAATTAATCTTTTATTGAATGGGTAATTTCAAAGTCATTTCTCTCATTCTGTAAGTTGTCTCTTGACTATACTGATTATTTTTCTTACTCTCTAGAAGCTTTTTATTTTATATGATCTCATTTGTTTATAGTTTTCATGGCTGTGCCTTTGGAGTCCTCCTATTATAAGAGAACAGTCATTGCCTGTACTAATGTCTTGAGTGATTTCCTGATGTGTTACTGAAGCACTTCTTTGCTTCATATTATTATGGTTGAGTCAGGTTTCTGAGACTGGGCTTGGTGGCACACACCTATGATTCCAACACTGGGAGGCCAGCAACAGGGGAATCACTACAAGTCTGACAGACACAGTGAGACCTTGCAAACCTTGTCCTAAATACTGAACGAGAGGAAAAAAAGAGTCACGTTTCTATCCATTTTTAGTTTATTTTTCTGGTGGGTGACAGGCAGAGATACAGTTTTGTTATTACGTATAAATGTATTTAATTTTACAATGACACATACTAAAGAAACTCTGGTCAAGTTGGAGTTGGTTGTAGAAATAGAAGTTAATTTCTTAGGTTTTCTCTTATTTAATGTATCTGTTTTTACTCTCATCCTATGACATTTTGCTCCTAGAGCTTTTTACAATATTTTGAAGTAAGGCAATAAGATGCCTCTAGCTTTGATTTTCTTATTGTTTGTTAAGTTCTTTTGTTTTTCTAGGATGATTTTAGGTCTCTGATTCTTGTTTCAAATGAACTTTAAAATTGTTTTTCTCTATTCTAGGAAGAGCCATTGGATTTTCATGGAAATTTCACTGGATCCACAAATGCCTTTACTGATATGATCATTTTAACAATATCAATTCTCTGGATCCATGAATGCAATATATATTTCTATTTCATTATGTCCTATATATGAAAGCATTCTTCACCCTTTTGGGTACCAAGCACTGGTTTTCTGGAAGATAAAAAGAGAAGGGGCAGATTACAAATGCTACATGGGAGTGCATTCCACAGTCGAGTGCATGATCCTGGGAGAATCTAATGCCTCCACTGATCCAACAAGAGGTGGCATTCAGGGAGCAATTCCCGCAGCAGGTAGCAGTTGTCAGAGCAGGTCAACCCGCGCCTGCTTGCCCACTGCCTACTTCCAGGGCCTACCATTTGGGAGCCTCTGCTCTGTAATTTCTTTTGTTGGTGCTTATCCTTTCTTATTCGTTGTCTTCATTCCTTCTGTTAAACCTATTTATAAATATTTTATCATTGCAGTTATTGTGAATGGAATTCCTTTAATAATTTTTCTGAAAACTTTTCTGTATTCACTTTATATCCTGCATCTTTATTGAATTTATCAGTCTTGATAGCTTTTTGATGGCATTTATATTTATCTATGCATAATATACTGTTATACACACATGGGTTTGTCAGTTTCTTTTTCTCAACTTAAATGTCCTGTATGTCTTTCTCTTGTGTAGCTGCTTTTGCTAAGACTCCTAGTCTTGACACCTAAGAGTGGTGAAAGTGGATATACGCACTCCAGTCCTGGTCACTAGATGGCATTAACTGGAGCCATCCACTCAGCTGTCTTCGTTGCTTACTGGCTCAGACGCAATAACTGACACCTAAATGTGATACAAGCACAGGTTTATTTTGGCTTGTATTTCAATCTATCATCAGCTAACCTTGAAGTGAGTTGACATGACAAAGCAAGCTGCTCAGGAGATATTAGCCAGGAAGCTGAGAGAGAAAGTGGGAGCTGAGGTGCAGCTAAACCCTTGTGAGCCAAAGACTCAGGAGCTGCCTCCTCTAACTGGACCCAGCCTCCCAGCAGTGAGCCAGCTCCAATGCCCCCAGCCCAGTCACCTCCCTAAAGCTTCACCTATGACCATAGGAGACTTTGGGGCAATGTCGAGATATAATCATAACACAACAATATTTTATGATGTTAATTTGACTCTTTTATACATGTGCAAATTTGTATTTCTCCTGATTATTTAATCATAATGAAAGTAGCCTTAATATCTTCATGCCACTCATGACTAAAGCCAAAGATGAAAATTATAGTGCAATACTGAAACACAAGAGCCCCATTTGGAAGTTAATATAGCAACATTCTATTTAACAATAAACAAAGAGAAACATGTAAACTCTTTTCAAAATATGAATAATATCAAAATACAATTTCATAGTTTGAGAATTTCTTTAATAAAAATAAAGTTTTCAATTTAGACATTAAAGTTATCAAAGGCAATTCAAGTGTAGCTATTACCATTTGTGGTTCTGGGTCTAGGAATTTGTTTGCAAGAACTCGACTCTTCAGATGAAGAAGAGCAGCAATTGCTTGGAACAAACAGAGAAAGCCAAAGACTAATGATAAGAGCAGAGGCAGAAAATTATAAGGGCCAACTAGAACAAGAGAGAATCCAAGGAGGTACAATGGAAGCTTCAGTTGTTATCATTTTGCAACTAATGACAGTAGAGGTCAAGAAAACAAGAAGGTCAAAAGTGCATGAGCTCTCACAGCCAGTGCGTGACCATGAGAATGAAGATGCCTTTAGTATAAGAAGAGAGGAAATAGGAGTAGGACACTAGGCTTGGCAAGGAGACGGGAAGGAGGAAGCAGAATGGATTGTAAATCGTAATTTCCCTCCTACGATGCACCACTGGCCCATTTTCTCAAGCAAAACTTTTAGGGAAAGAGAAGCTGATGGGGGTATGTACACATAGAGACTGCACAGCCAAAATGCAGCTATGCTCAGCCTAAACAGAATGGAAAGTTAAATTCGTATTAAAAACTGTAATGAAATATTTTATCGCAACTCTGTAATTGAATGATTATATTTAAATATGACAATGAAACTAATCTTAGTTATTGGAAAATTCATCACAATCTGTCCTCATCAGTGTCTAAGAATTCCAAGAAAATAAATATAATGGGCATGCATAGTTTTATGCATAGGTGGCTTTTAATCCCTTCTTGGAGAAGAACTGATGTAATGAAATATTTTACTTTATTGCAAATTTTTAGTGTATTTACTGCCCTGCTTTGAAACCTGAAATTAACTTATTGAGATTTTAATTCTCACAGTTTAGTGAAAGGTTCCTTCTGTATATATAAGTTTTATTTTCTTCTCCAGTACTCTAGCTTTTTTGCAATAGATGCATAAGTTATTCTATGTTCCTTCTTTTTCATATTTTGAAAGGAATACAGAAAGTTCTAAATTAAATAGGAACTTATTAACGGTAAGGGTACCAAATAGATCACAGTGAATATTAAATGGTTAACACTTAATAGGCTCAGTAAATAGTGGAAACAAAACTGGCTGGTGTAGGTTGTGATGGACAGACAGCAGGGAATGCTTCCAGGTTCTGGCTAAAGACAGGACCAGTGCTAGGTGTGCTTCTAGCACTACTGCAGGAAGTCTCTGTGTTGTAGAACTTTCGCACTACCCTGCATTGATACACCATGACTCCAAGTGCCTAGTGTTCTGGTTCACACTAGCTACAAGTAGCAAAGAGAAACACAAAAGAAAAAAAGATTTGGGTCTTTTTGGATACTTGCTTTGATGGTTGAGTTTCTACTGGGCAGACGGTTATGCTAAAATGTTAGTTGTGGAACATCCCTTCAGTATTTAAGTGTCCATAGCTTTCATAGTTAGAAAGAAAGAAAGAAAGAAGGAAAGAAGATGTAATGTGAACATTTAGGACTGAAATTGATTAAGGAGATAAGTAGACACATGCCAAAATACATGCTAGACTCTAAACCCTGAAAACAATGACCAGGTTTGCCTGACACTTAGAAGGATTTTATAAGGAATATTATTAGAGTTGTACATGTTGCTAGTGACTGAATTAAGTGATATATATATATATATATATATATATATATATATATATATATATCCCTGGCTCCAGTATAAATATTTTGATTAAATTGTCATTAAATCATTATTTATTCTGAAATTGATTCAACTTTGTATCAAGATAGTTTGCATAACCCTAAGATATCTAATAATTTAAAGACATAGGATATAATCTTTACAACAATTAAATACTAATTTGTACAAATTTGAACTGATGTGGGGCTGGCCAGATAGCTCAGCACACTAAAATGTTTGCTTAGGCAGTGGGCAGCAGCTGGGGTTCGATCCCCTGCATGCCGTGCCAGCCCCACCCCCACGGTACACTGGCACCGCAATTGAGACTGGGCATGGTGGCACATGCGTGTAATCCCAGAACTTGGGAAGCTGAAAGCAGGAGAATCACTATGAGTTGGATCTATGTAGTAGCACCTTGTAGACCACATAGCAAACACATTTTAAAAATTGAGCTAATCTTTATAGAAATGTGATATTTCAAAGCAGTCCTTAGCATGGTACTATGCAGTATAGAAACCCTAAAGTAAGACAAACTATCTTACAGTTCCCAAATTAACTGAGAAATCTGTTGCTTTATTGAACAAAGTTTAGAAATATTTCTCAGTGCTTTGAAGATAAAAGTCTGAGAAATTTCGGAGATTCAGAAGTCTATGCAATTATCATGTGAAATTTGATAAAAGAAATTCCACATTTCGAAGTGAATCATATCAGTTATTAAATGAAGACATAAAAAGAATTGAAGTATAACCAGATGATAGAGTCTGAATGCTGTGCATGCAGAATGAAGATGCTATTCCTTTTATGCAGCTCTTTACTAAAATCTTGCCAACATGAGAATATATAAAATATAGTACCAGTGAAACATAGTGTCTCAGTTATTCTTCCTTTGTTGCTGGGACAAATACTCAAGACCCAAAGTGATGGAAGGAAAGGTTTATTTAGCTCAGTTACTGGAGGCTTCAGTCTGTTCTAGGCTGGTGCTAAGTCAGCCTGGCACATGGCAGAGAACAGCAGTTCATGATGGTGGAACAGCAACAGTGGCAACTGAGAGAGCATTTGTCTCTCTTATGTTACATTCAGGCTATTGCTCCAGGCTGGGGAAGGTATGCACACCCATAATGCCAGCAGTACTAAAACCAATAATGCAAACTCTAGAAGTCCTGGCCTCATGATTGCATGAACCCTTGGGGGGGAGGAGCAACTAGACGCAAATCATAACACATAGATGTCATTGGATTCAGAAATATAGTTTCACATTTAATAAAGAGGAAACAGTTCACTTGTGGTTGTCTATGTCTCAACCTTTTCACTTTACCGACATGATTTGGCCACAAGGGAGTGTATCAACTAAAGTTCAAGCCAGGACCAAGGAGCATAATTGCCTGCCTGGCAAGCACAAGTCCTGAGTTAGATCCCGTGCCAAACATATAAATTAAATTAAACTAAGTTAAATTCAAGTGACCATGATATTCTGAGTCTGCAAATAGAAGTGCCAGATAATAGCACCAGTTATGAGAAGATGGCTGGACCCGTACTTTCCGGATGAGGAAACCCTGTATGAGAACAGCATTTAAATGGAAAAAGACTTCCAATTAAAATTTGCATCATCACAATAAAAGATGAAAAGACGTTGGACAGGAAGTTCATCCACTTTTAAACAGAGTGGGTGTTTTTCAATCAGAAAATTAATATTAACAGCAATTCAGCCCCAAATGGTGAAATATGAATATATCACAGTATAGGAATGCTCATTGCATTTATTTTTGAGTATATTTCTTCTGTTAGGATCATTTAGAAAAGCAGCATTGGGTCTACTTGAGTTGTGGCACTGCAGAGAATGCATTTTGTCCAAGAATAGTGGCTGAGCACGGGTCAGGCAGCCCTGGGGCATGGGTAGCCTGGTTCTGAAGAAGTCTAATTAACAGACATTTAAAGATTGCAAACTGGGTGTCACCGTTTAAAAAGCTAGCTCATTTTATGTTTATTTTATACCTAACTTTTCTACCATGACAAGCATAGAAATTCAATATATCCATGAGACTGGGAAAATAAATTGAATGGATTTGATAGAGAGATTTAAGTTTAAAATAGTACAAAGATTTGGGGTAAAAAGGATAAAGCATATAGAAAAAGGCTGGTTTAAAGAATTCTTTTATCAATATTTATTTTAAAAGTTCAACCAATGACTGAACCTAAAGAGCTATTATCTGTGGAAAAGCGCGATTGCAAATAGTCATTTATATAACCGCAGAGGATGAAAGATATGAAAAGGAAATTAAATTTTCAGTGAAGCAATCACGAAGCACTTTGCTATTTAAAATAGTCTGGACTCAGAAATGCACAAAATATTTTTCTATTTTATTTTTGACCTTCAGAAGCCACACTGTCGATAAGATGGCACATAAGAAACTGACCAGATAACTGTAATAATCACTGTGAATCAAGTTCTATCAACATAATGTTTACTCAGTACCTTTGTTTTTGCTAATAATGTAATTAATATTATCTGCTTTTGAACAGATAACAAAATAAACTGGAAAGTTTCACTGTAATCTAAGACATCAGGTTGACACCTTTAGGAAGAAAGTTAGAATTGTAATTTCATTAGCATGTCCTCATTTCTTGCCTCTCAGAACTTTAGAAATGTGATGTTATTCCAAACTAAAGGTAATTATTTAATAGATATTCTCTGATCTTTAAGCATGTGTAATATTTGATCAGCAGAGCATTTAAAAAAATTAACATCTCATAAAGACGTGTTTCTCTGTATGGCTCCTTTAATATGTGACAATTTTAATTCCTTCTTTGTACTTACAAGGTTACAGGAAATAACTTCCTCAGTCATACAGCTAACAAATGATAATCTCAAGAATTCACCCAAGGAAGTATGTTCTAGACTAAATTCTTTTTTTCGTTTCTTTTTGTTTTTTTGAGACAGGGTCTCACTATGCAGTTCAGGATAGCCTTGATCTCACTTTTGTTTTGTAGCCCAAGCCGGTCTCAAACTCACATTGATCCTCCTGCCTCTGCCTCCCAAGTGCTAGGATTACAGGAGTGCACCACCGTGCACAGCTTAGACTAAATTCTTAACTATTATGCATTTTTATGCTGTATCACAGCTAGAAACCACACTCATAAGGAAATAAATCAGACCCACATGTATAAACATCATACTGTCTTACTAGTGTGAGAATCTGAAAGTTAGCATAGACGACTTTGAAAGGGAAAGGAAAAGCTAGGATCAGTAAAGGACAAAAGAACAAATGAGAGAAGATATATTTGTGGACACATGTAGATATATGCAGGACAACTGGGAGAATTGTACTGCTTACTTCTGTTATTTTATTGAAAGAATCAGTTCATAGTTAAATTTATTTTCCTCTCCTTTTTAATTTATTACTTTATGATTTTTTTTACCAATTTTGCATGCTTATATCTGGTCGAATTCCTATTGTTCTGTATAGTGAAATTTGATATGATTTATAATGTACTTTTTTTTTTTTTTTTTTTTTACTGATTTGTAGTCTCTTTAAGAAGTGAGAAATAATTCGCAATCCATTAATGACTTGGTGGCTTTGAAACATAGTAAATCTTATTTCTATAGGATAACTCAATTATTTAAAACATACCACGAGTCAGGTAGAGTGGTGCACACTGATAATTGCTACACTCAAGAGGCTGAGGCAGGAGGATCTCCATGAATGTGAGGACAGCCCGGGCTATATAGTGAGTTCAAAGTCAGCCAGAACTGCATAGTAAGACCTAGTCTCACAAACAAACAAACAAACAAAAACTCAGAATAAAATATATAATATGCCATTTTTAAATGAAGAAATTTGTGTGATAAATTTTAAATCAAATTTGAAAATGATTTTTGTAATGAGTCTAAAGTATTATGATAAAATAGGGCACCTGATTAGGAAGTGTGAGCTCATAGCAATCTATTTCCAAGGAAGGACGAAGTCCAAACTGTAGAAACATGAGCACCAATCAAGTTGCTCACTGGGGTTTCCTTATTCATAACTGCAGATGTTAAATCCTATAAGCAGGGCCCGGCGGGATGGCTCAGTGGTCTAGAGCGCCTGCTTGGGGAAGCTTGGGCGGCTTCGGGGACCGCGGTTCGATCCCTGGCACCACATGCTGTGCCAGCCCTGCCCTCGGGGAGGGCTGAGCCGGCCATAAAAATGAGTGAATAAACAAACAAAGGTTCTGAAACAAGAATAAAAATAATAAATAAAATAAAAATTTAAAAAAAATAAAAATAAATCCTATAAGCAATATAGATAAGGTATGGCAGTGCAACAATAATAGCTCAAATTATTTTTCTTCTGATTCAATCTCTATCCATTTACATGAAATATATTATTTAAATTTGACCCACTTAAAAGAAATATGATTGCTCTACTCCAGTAAAAACAGGGAATTTCATCAAGATCAATGTCTTTTCAGACAGTGACTGGCGTCTGAGCGGAAGATGTTGACAGGTAGTCCTCGTAAGCAAAGTGATCACTCTCCTTCATCATTTCGATGATGCTTCTGTCCTATTTGTGCTCTCAGTGAATAGCAGCAGAAGTCTCAGCTGGTATAATACTGTTAGCATTAAGCTGTGGAGGTTATAAAATCCAGCTTGAGATACTAGAAGAGGGATGACAGCCTGTTGCAGTCATGTCTAAGGATGATGTAGGAGGCCAGCGCTGAATCAGAAAGCAACGTCTTGCAGTGAGCCAAATAAATAAGCCACAAAATAATAGGAGAATGGAAGCGAATTCTGCAAGCCAAAGACATGTTCTTTAGAAATTGGAAGTGCATGCAATCCGTGGCAAACCTAAGAACCCATCTTCACGATATTCCTTTCGAATGTGTCTACTGCATGTGAGATGCTTCTATTGCTGAGATGCTCATAAGTCCAACCTTGGTCCAATCACGGACAGGACTAGCATTCTGGAGGCTTTGCTGTGGAAACTGCCTTTTGTCTGAGACAGCCTAAGCATGTGGGGCTAGGTGGAACTGAGAAGGTACAGACATTTTCAGGCTCTGTTAGCCACACTTTCAAATAGTGTAAAATGTTAAAACTGGCTTGGCAGCTTCACAAATCAGAACAGAAATAAACAAATGACCTGGCTCTACTTTTTCAGTCATCTAAATAAATTAGAGGTTGCAGGTAAATAGAGGTACAGGTAAATGGCCTGGCCTTCTATTCAATATAGACCATAGAACACAGAGTGCATGACTTTAGTAAGAAAGGAAAGGAGAAAGGGAAAGAGTCCGAGCAGAAAAGAGCCAAGCTTATGTGATAAGCTTTAGTTCAATTTTTACATGGAAACTTACAAACAATAAAATGTGTTTCAGTAGTGAAAACAAAGACATACAAAATTTACATCATTCTGACAATGTACTATACATTGCCTCACTAGCTGTCAGAAATTAAGATTTATTTAAAATTCCTTTTAGCAATATCAAATGTATAGCATTGATAAGGTATTTATTCCCTTGAAATCTGTTTTGCTGTCTCTTATTCCATAGTTTTTCTCTATGCTACTTGTCCTGGAAAGTGTTACTCACTGCAATGTTGCAGTTCTACATTACACCATCTAAACTGGACAGGCACTCAAGTCCCTAATTATTTATTCATTTATTCAAAAATGTTTACAATATGCTGATTTTGATGATACTATGAGTGGCACGGGAGATTCATCTCCTCTCCATTCACATCTACACTGTCATAATTTATTATTTCAATTTTTCAACTAAATCTTTGGAGCAACAGCTGTGTGCTGCCGGATTCTAATTATGCCCTTTTCAGTCTTGTCTCTTCATTATTCCTGGAATGATCATTCTAATACATGAACCTGATTGTGTCAAGTGCCTGATGTACTCAGACTCTTTAGCACGACATAGAAAACCCTTCCTGATGTGTTCTGCTTGCCTCTGCATTCTCTTTTCCTGCTGTTCAATTACATCTAATCCTATCTCCTAAATGAATCACATTCAAGAACATGAATTTCTGTTCTGCACACTGAACTTCAGATCACTCTGATATTACCCCATCCATCATCCATTGTGTTTTAAGGACTCACTTGTAACACCTCCCCTTGCAAGATTTCTCTCACTAGTCATTTCCAATCAAGTCTTGTCTAGAAATTCCTCTAATGGGTTTTAATAAGCACCTGAATTTTCTTTTATATTAAAGCTTCAACGTAGCAAAATTACCACCTATTGTGTGTCTCCTCTCACTCATTAAGCATTAGTCTTTTGGTAGCAGAGAAATATCATATTTGTGCTTGCTCTCTATGTCCTCCTGAAAATTCTAATGAAAGAATACACCGAAGTGCATTACTTTTGGATAAATTTCAAACATCTGAAAAAGTTGACAGGCTGAAAATTATGTCTAGCAGAACATGTTAAAGGTAACAAAGAAAGCTGCCTCTCATGGAATAAAATTAATGTGAAAGCAAGTTCTAGTGGTGGAAGAAGTAATTAAAGGAAAATTCAGTGAGAGACCCTTTGTTAGCCTCTGCTCACTCACAATAAAGCAGCTACTTGAGACAGTCAGCAAGAAAAAAGCAGAGACGGAGAACGAAGTTAGCCCCATCCTAAGATAAAATCCTGGCTGAGAGTTATGAACAGAGAATCATGAGTAAGTATACTTAATAAAACAAAATAAAGGGCCAGGGAGATCACTCAGTGGAATAAGTGCTTCCCTGGCAAGTGCCACAACCTGACTTTGACCCCTGATGCCACAAAAATAAATAAATAAATAAATAAATAAATAAATAAATAAATAAATAAGCAAGCCTATATAAAAACAATTTTATGGAAAAGATATGTAAAACAGAACTGGGCACATAGCTCAGCATCATAGGACCTTCCTGGCAAGGGTGTAGTCCTGATTTTGATTTCCACTTTCAAAAACAAAAACAGACAAAATAGACAAGTACAAACAAGATAAGAAAAGGAAAGCGTGCATTGCTGAAGAAATAGCTCAGTAGGATAAGTGCCTGCCTTGCATGCGCAAAGTCCTGAGTTCAATCCTTGGTGCCACAAAAAAATAAAAATAAAACAATAAACAAGACAAGCATTAATTATAGAGATTTGGAAATTGATATTTGTAAATAAGGTGATTTCTGCTTATAAAGTCCTAAAGCTCCTTCCATGGTACAAATTACCAGCACTAATTAATAATAAAACTGGAACTAGTGAGGTAAAGTGATATTTATTTGAGGTTCTCTAAGGAGTTAAGAATTGTATTGCATTTTGGAGTCCGTGTATCCAGTTCTCCCCAATCTGATCATTCTCTTTTCTAATGGTACTCTTCTTCCTCTGCAAAGAGTTAGTTTCTTACACAGTGCTTGTCAAACTGCCATAATGTTTGAAATAAACTTCATCCAAAACCTTTGTAGGGCATGAACTTCAAATAATCAATTAATGTTTCAAAATAATGAGATTATGTCCAAAGAAAGAATCAACCAAAAAGCTACACGCCAAGATATTTTAAAAAAGCTTACCTCAAATGTCATTTAATCTTTATGAACCACTTCAAATAGATAACCTTGGAGATAAAGAGAAGGAATCAATTTTGCTATATTTTATGTCCAAGGGTGACAGTAAATTTGTGAAGGACTTACCAGAAAAAGGGGGTGTATGTGGTAGTCTAGCAACAAAGGAAGCTGTGATCTAACTGTTCTTTAGAGGGACCCAGCTTCATTATTCATTTATGACCATATCGAGTAAGTGGAAGAAAACAATTGAAAGCATAAGGGCAGGCAAGGAAGAAAGTTGTGAAGTAATTTCAAAAATTCTAAAGTTTTATTCTTACACTTTCTGAGCACAGATATATTTACACTCTTGAGTCACATAAACCTGTGAAGTTGTAGGTTAAATACTGATGAAATGGAAGAAAAAGGGCTCCATGGTCATTGAAGGAATTATTCTGTATTGAGAATATAAAAAGGAAAAAGACTTCAGCTACTACTGCTTTTGACTTGAAATACTTGCTGAAATACAGAGGAACTATTCTTAATGACAGAAAATAATTCATGATGTTGATCAAAGGAGCTAATTTCATCAAGACATAACTATGCCATTAAGAACGAATGGCAATAAGAAAAAACAGGGCTCATCGCTTTGGCTGCAAGAGTATCTTTGGTAATTGTCAGTCACCTGCCCACTGTCTTACTTTTATCTCTCACCTGAGGTAAGAGCCACCAACCCCTACTAATGGAGTAAACAAATAAGAATCTGTAGTCCCAGCCTTCTCTGAGCTACACTAGAGGTTTTCACACAAGCTTTGACTATGAGCTGTTCAATTTATCCTTCCTGATTACTGTAGTGATTTGTAGTCATCTTTACCATCTTGGTTCTTCCTACCTGTGCATGGCTTCTGTAAGAGATTCCTATTCAAAATTTCAGTTTATTTGTCCCAGTTGAGTATTCCTCTTCTACCTCTGAGATTTGTTTCCTTTCATAGCTCTTACATATGTAGAAGTTCTGTTGACATTTCTTATCACAGAATGTAATAATTAAACAGAACTTTACCATTTTGTCACAGCTAATTTTTGGATAAAATATTCAAACTTTATAATGCCTCCAGACATTGTTTTCAAAATTTCTTGACTTGTTCCCTTAAATGTAATGAATTCTTCACGAGTCAACCCAAACTAATTAATGTTTCAATGATCAAATGGACAGTTGGGATAATGTAGAGAAAACTTACTTTAAATGCCAGTGTTTTTGAGATCCTGCTGTGGATGAATATCCTAATTAAACATTTAAATATATATATATATATATATTTAAATGTTTAATTAGGATATATATATATATATATATAAACTAATGATGATTATATTACGATGAAATAATTGTATGTTAATATAATTATATATAATTTTACCATATTCAAAGTTATCATTCTCTTTTTTTTGTTGCTGTGAATCTTCATGGTACTTCACTTTTCTTTAATGTATGAAAAATTACTTATTTAATAAATATTTTCTGGAGTATTTGCTCCTTAATTTAAGTAGTCTACAGAAGTCACATATAAATGGAATGAAAAAGTTGAAATTACTATGTGATGTTTTATAGCTTTAAAGCTAGTACTTTTAGCATTGTGTTAAGTTCCTCATAGGATGGCAACTGTTTTTTGAAAAATCAGTGAAAATGAAAACAAGTTTAATAGGTGAACTCAGGACGTTTAAAGACAGTGTTTTCTTTCGACCTTTGAGAAAATGCCCGTGGTGGTTAATTTCATGTGTCTCCTAGAGGAATAAAACAGGTGTTCAGATTTGCGTTTTTTACTTGCATGTTTTTCTTTTTTTTAGAGTTTCTGGATGTATTTGTTGGTTTTCTAGGTCAACTGGTGGGCTCAGAAATAGACTGCAGACCTGAGAGTAGTTGACCATCATCTGGTCAGTTCAGCACCTGAACAAAACACAAGTAAAGGAAGGAATTTCAGCATTGTATTTCCTGCCTTACTGCTTAAACTGGGATGTCTCATTTCAGCCTTCCCTGCCCTCAGCCTGGGTTCTCTGTCATCAAAGTTGTGGATTCTCAGTCCTTCAGACTCTGAATTATGGATGCTTTCTTGATGACTGCAAATTGTAGGATTTTTCAGCTTCCATAAGCACATTAATTCCACACCCCACATGCATACACACACACACACACACACACACACACACACACACTATGGGTTTTATTTTCTACATGACATAGGATAAAAGGTCTACAGGGAAGACAAAGAAATTATTCTCTTAACTTGATGGTTTTTTCATGAATTGGTATGAAATACCAAAAATTTTTAGGTAGGCTTTACTAAAATGAAAGATATTTGTTGTCTGTCCCTACAATTCTTTTGCTGAATATATACATGAAAGAAAAATGTGTGTATGTCTACTAAAAGATAGGAATGTGTGTGGCCATACCAGATTTGATGGTAATAGCCTAAAGCTAAATGCAGCTTAAAAATCCATTAAGAACAAAATAGGTAAATCGTGGCATATTCACACAAGAGTACAGCCCAGCAACAAAAGAAAAGTACAACTGTGAATGAGTCACTGATATTAAATTAAACCAAAGAACTCTGGCACACAGTAGCACACAATATGGTTCCATGAGCATCAAAACAGAAGAAAAATTGCCCCTGAACTGTGGAGGTTGCAGTTAATAAAGAGATTTCACTTGAAAAGGTACCATTGCTTGAAAACGCAGAGTGGAGGGAGCGCTGGAAACTTTCACTGGTCATGATATTGGTTAAGCTCATATGCAACCCTGAACATTCACTGCAAAAGTAAGATATTTCCATTTTAACCACTGTGATTGAATTTTAAAAAAGAAACATTCTAGATGAAACTAAAATAAAATACTCTTATAAAGTGTAAAAATTTAGAACATACACAATTTGAAATGCATTCTCCTGTTCCTGTGATCCATGGTTATGACTCTAACTTCTTTCCAATTTACAGAGCACTATGACAGAACTAGTCAATAATTGGTAAAATTATACTCTCTTTACAGAGAAAAATAATACTTATAATCTCCTGACAGAACACATAAATACAAATTCAGGATGAAATTAAAGTTAAATATAATGATAAAGTGTAAGTAAGGTACAGATACACAGAAATAGTGACAGAGAGGTAGGTATAGAGATGATAGAGATAAAGATAAAGACAGAGATTAGACATAGAGATAGACAAAATAGAATATTGTCCAGGCATAAAGAAAAACAAAGTCAGCCAGCTGTAGTGGCACACACCCCTAATCCCAGCACTTGGGAGGCTGAGGCAGGAGGATCAGTGTGAATTCCAGACCAGCCTGGGCTACAAAAGTGAGCTCAGTGCATAGCAAGACCCCCTCTCAAAAAAAAAAAAAAAAAGCCAATCAATCATGTCACTTTTTAGGAAATGGATAAAACCAAGAGCATTCCATTAGGCAAAATAACTCAGATTCAAAAGGCTAAACATCTCGTATTTTCTTTCAACATTGGTATCTAGAAAAGAGATGACATAGACTAAAATGGAAACTATTAACAAAGAAGGGAGCTGGGGCACAAAAGGGAGGTAAGGGTATATAATATTAACCTATAATTAAAAGGCTCCAATGTAAACAATATTTGAAGCAAAATGGATGGAACTGGAAATTTATTATTAGATCAAAAATAAACTAGATATAGCAAGGCAATTATTATATAGTCTCTTAATTTAAAGCTAAAAAAAGGCCTACTAAAAATAGAATAGAGACGACTAGACATTAGGAAGAGTTGTAGAAGAATAGAAAAAAGGAAAGCTTTATACACACACACTGTGTGCATGTGTGAAAATATCATAGCAACCCTGGATAATATGTATCATTAATATGTGTTAAAAACTAAAAAGTTAAATGGCCCAATTCTGAAAAGGTTAAGTGACACAAAAAATACAGTAGATTCCTTTTCTATGAATCAATTCAATAAGTCTGCTATGAAACTCTACTACCAGGAAATATTGGTATGATTTACTTCATACTTTGAATTAATTTCTCCTCATTAAAATCTTACATGCAGAACTTTAGGAGAAAACAATACTGTAGGAAAGGCATTTTCACAATCTTTGTAAGGAAAATTTATTCATCAATCAAGATTTAGAGCCCTTATAATCTTATTATATTTATCTAAAAGTTTTACATAAGAAAAACACTGCAACAATAAATATAGAAAAGATACAGACAATATGAAAATAAGATATGTAATGAAGAGACAGAAAATGCATTCTCTTTAATTCATTGACCTATTAATCCAATGGATACAAATAAGTACAATGAAAATATAATTTGATCAAATTGACAAAAGCAAAATAGTATAAAAAGTAGAGGAGTAAGAGGTACAATGAAATAGATACTACTATACGTAATTAAATAAAAAATGCACAAAATATCTTGACCCTAACAATAATGTTAAAACATTTGAATGCTTGTGCATTATGATTTGTAAATTCCACTAGAATTCATTCAAACATTTGAAAATGAGCAATTGGAAACATATATTAATTGTTGTATGCAAGAAATGCACATCCTTTGTCTTATTCTAACTCAACGAATTATATAAGCAATGCTTTGTTAAAGTATAGCAGTACACGAAATTTGGAATTTGTGTAATAACCAATATGGTTTTAAACACTTGGAAAATACTACTGAGATATGTAAATGTGCGAAGGAGTTGAACATTTGAGGAGTTATATAAATTCTGTCATGAAATTATGTTTAAAAACAAAGAGGCTACAAGATCCCGCTGCCCTTTGACTCAGGCAAGGTGCTCCTGGTGAAGTCATCTCTTCCAGTGTTTCTACTTGTGTGACCTCTGAAATCACATGCACTCCTTCATTCCTCAGCATCTACTACAGAGTCACCTCTTCTCCTGAACATTGTCTCTTATCGTCAACATCATGCAGATCCCAGGAGTGTGTTTACTGTTTGTGCCTTTGAAGCAGGGGCTATCTCCAAATGCTGCACATGTTTAAAAGCTGTGTCATTGTCATTGGCAGAGATGAGAATGTTCACCTTGTAAAGAATATTTGAGTGACATTCTGCATAAGTCTCAATATAATTGAGAAACCTCTTTTTCATTAATTTCTGGATGCATAAATGCAAGCAATTCTTATATAACAACAGCCTTACCTAGTGATCCAAACATCTGTTCTCCTGTTTCACTGTAGGGTCCAAATTACAGCCCTGAGGTACTCAGAAATAAGCATAGTACTTGTGAGAGCTGGTTGCATGGGCCACTTGCAAAATATTTTGAACTTACACGGTAATTCATTGAATGTAAATTTGTATATACATATCCTGAATTTCATATGCAGAAATTATAGACATTATTATATAAAAGTAGATGTAAACAGAAAATTAGAATTGTAAAATAGTTACTACATTAAATATTAAATAAAATTTAATTAAATGATTAAAATAATATAAAATTGTTCATAGCTACAAAATAACTTTGATTTCTAGTACTCTGAGAGATGAACAAGGAAGATTAAAAGTTGAAGCTCATCCTGGAAAATTGAGCGACTTAAAAATAAGAATAAAAATAAATTAAATAAATAAATATGAAAAGGCTATGGATGTAGTCCAGGGTGAAAAGACTGATTGTGTTCCATCTTTAGATCCAGCAACCTTTTAAAATTTAAATTTGTTCACAGGTCAGAGGCAAAAGCCTGCCCTGGTAAGCTCAAGGTGCTGAGTTTGATTCCTGATACCAAAAATAAGTCATGCATGCATTTATCTCCTCTTTTAATTTTAATAGAAAGTTTTGAACATTTTACAAGGAAAATACTTCATCCTAGTCCTTGAAAAATAACTATAATTGCTTACATTTTAATTTTAGGTTAACTTCCAATTCCAAAAACATAAATTTGAACTTACGCACTTTACTCCTACACATAATATAGTTATTACATTTTGCTTTTTAGTCTTTTTTGAAATGAGTAAAAATAAAGACCACAGTAGAGATAGAGAATTAGAAAATAGAGTTTAGAGAAAGGAAAACTAATACGTAAAAAAAAAAAAAAAAAAAAAAAAAAAAAAAAAAAAAAAAAAAAAAAAAAAAAAAAAAAAAAAAAAAAAAAAAAAAAAAAAAAAAAAAAAAAAAAAAAAAAAAAAAAAAAAAAAAAAAAAAAAAAAAAAAAAATTTGCCTCGTCAGCTTAAATTTTTAAATTAGTAAACAGTGAAAGCAGACAGCCTTCTGGACAGTATCAGAACTGGCTTTAAAAGCAAATACGATAGAAATAAATAGTTCTCTACACAGACAGGACTTGTGTTCCTCCTGTTTTCAATTTCTCAAGCCGGGCGTGCTGAGTTTGAACTCAGTCCTTTAGTCCAAATAAACAGGTGCTTTAATCTGCTGAGCTATCGGACAGCCCTTTGAAAACGAATAATTCTCAACGAAACAAGTTGTTGTTTATCTATTCTCGTAATGGTATGTAATCTTTATCATTATTTATTCAATATTTAGACAAGTGAATTTCTTTAACACCATCTTTATAAATTTATGAGAGATTACATTTAACTCCTAGTTGTTTTGTTTTGTTTTGTTTGTTAAGTACTAGCCTGTTTCGTGGTTGGGGCTTTCTCCCCCTTAAAATAAGGAAAGAAAAGAAGAGAAAATAGTAGTATAAATGAAACAAACTTACACAACAGCGAGTTGCTTTTAAGAAATCACAGATGATTTTTGCCATAGTTAATTCATTAACACTCAACAATGACACAAGATGTTTCCTTTAAATCAATATTATACCTAGCTTTAAATGTTATCTTCATCTCTATAGGCTATTTTTCCAGTTTAAAGCATTTGTCACATAATCCAAATATTTAGAGTTGAAAATTGACTTTTTATTTATAGATTCGTATATTTTATTCTGGACTCATAGATTAAGAGTAAGGATTTATCAATCACTTCCTAGAGTGACTATGTATAAACTTAAGATTTTAAAACAATGAACTGAGTGACAACAAAGTTGAACACTTCAAAATGAGATTACTATGGGACTGGAACCAAGAAAACATGCATAATATGTTTCAGAAACTTGTGGGGAAGCAATAAGCACAAAACTCATGTTAACTAATACGTATAGTTAGTGTTATTCACTGGCAGGGGAGAATGAAATTTGACAATTCTATTAATTTTAAACACTTATAAAAGATAAAACTATTGATTTAAATGAAAAACCAACAAATACTTTTTCATAGGTACTTCGTAAAACACTATCGGTAAATCTATAATCATATTCCTAACAGATAGTGAAGAAAAATAATGAGCCAGAATTCCAGTAGGAAATGCATTTTTTTGCGTATTGGGGTACATGTTCTGTGAGAAATGGCCTCCTCAGAACTCAGAACAGTGACATTTTCAAATAGAACAAAAAGACACTGTATCTGGCATTTTCTAGATCTTTGCTGGCAGTGCTTCTCAACCTGTGGTCTCAAACCCAACGGGGGTCAAACAACCAAAACACAGGGTTCACCTAAAGCCATCGGAAAATACATTTTTAAACCCATGCTATGCCATGGTGAAATGTTATTTATTGGAATTAGTAATAAATATTTCTCAACATATTATTTTTTGGTTTGGGGTCACTGCAACATGAGGAACTGTATTGCGGGGTCATGGCATTAGAAAGGTTGAGAACCACTACTTATATAGTCCTTTATTATTTTATATAGTCCTTTATTATTTTATTATTTTATTGGGAAGTAATAATGCTATACCTTTATGATGTTCAAAGTGATATTTTGATCCATGTGTACTTTGTAATCAAATCAAGCTAATCCCAATATATTATTTCATCTAATTATCATTTTTTTGTGTGGTTGGAGCATTGTAAACCACCTTCTTAGCATTTGAACTGTACAGTGTATCATTTATTAACTAGGTCAACATTATTTGTAATAGATCTTTGGAAATATTTTGATAAAATGACTGTCAAATGTTTAACCCAAGAACCTCATTCAAATACACACTGGAAATGTGACCACAGGTTAGGAATGAAATTAGATTTCATTTAGCCATGGTACCATGCAGCCCGAGAGCTATAGAAAACAAGTAATCCTAAAACAAAGAGTAAAGCATGATCTAACAAAAAATAAATTTTAAAACTTGAACACATATCTATATCTGAATAAACACTTGATCTAGAAAAAGGAATGTTAACAAGCCCTTTAAAAAGTAAATTAAATTTGTCCCCTTATTCAAAGGACTACATATGCTTTCTATTAGCCTACTAATATTACCTGCATGTGAAATTTACAGTAGGAAGACAATATATTGATGTAAAATAACACAAAACAAAAATGATTGCTATAAGGAAAATATTCACAAATGAAAATACTGCGATTTAGTTAGTAGTCTGTTTCTAGTAGATGTAATAATGGTTAAATATAATTGAGCAAATAAATAATAGTCTTTTTGAAAAGTTTTGTAGTTTTTTTGTTTATTATTATTCCACTATTAAAACATTTCAAGCAAGGATGGAAGAAAATGTTTATGGATTTATATATTGTTATAAGAGATTATGGATAATATGATTTACATGATACAATTAAATTATTTTGTAGCCTTTCTTTTCTTTCTTTCTTCCTTTCTTTCTTTCTTTCTTTCTTTCTTTCTTTCTTTCTTTCTTTCTTTCTTTCTTTCTTTCTTTCTTTCTTTCTTTCTTTCTTTGTATTTTAGGGAAGAATCTACAGGATTTTTCAGGATCTCACTACTACATAATGAGTCATAATGACCTGCCTGTTTACAGTCTCCCAGGAGCTGGGATTACAGGCACCCGTCACCACACCAAGTCTCCAGTGCCTCCTTAGGGCACCCCAGGGGCAGGGTCAGCAGGGAAAGCCCCGGATCCAAACACCCAGCCCCTGTGCCTGCTTGCAGGCACTTTAATTGCTGAGCTATTTGGCCGGCCCTAGTTTTTCTTATGTGGACATTCATTATATGTAACCACAAATTTGAGCATGTGTATAAAAATATTTAGATATTCAGATATTTATTGACAATTGCTTTTGATATTATGTTGGCAAAAATTAGTATCTCCAATTTTAAATTTGTAAATTATTATAAAATTTATAAACATTAAAGAGAAGTTTGGAATCAAAAATTATGTGAAAATATCTTCATTACAACAACATGATCAGTGAATGACTTTATTGAAATGAAATAAAATAAATCTCATAAATCAATCACTGACAAATACTATATTTTTCTAAATACAATTATTGTATTTTTCAAATATAAATACTCTTTATTTCCAAATACCATCAGATTATTAAAGAATGTAAGAAAGGCAATATTAATTAAATCTTTCATCTGACAGTTTGATAGTTTTTAGTAATTCAGGAATTGTACTACCTATATTTATATTTACATTTATATTTATGAAGTCATATGGGTAAACACACAGAGCATGTTTTGTGTAATGTGTGAGCTTGATAAATACCTTCTATATGCTTATACTTATCTGAGCTTCAAGTGTTGCTGATTTTGGTGTCTTTGGGAGCGGGGTTTGTTTTTTTAGTTTTGTTTTTTACTATGGCCACCTCAGCTGCCCTAGGGCTGGGGCTGGCGCAGCCTGCGGTGCTGAGGATCAAACTGAAGTTCCTGTGGTTTCCTAAGCTTTCCTAAGCAAGCACTTTAGACTGCTGAACCATCTCACTGGCCCCTGCTGCTGATTTTGATCACATAAAATGTATAACCATTGTTGGAGAAAATAGTAGAAGGATTATGTTTTAATGATTTATTTTTACAAAACTAACTGTCCCCAAATTTGTTGACCTAAGACAATCCTTTGTCCATGATTCCATATTGACCATTTGGCCAGGGCTTGGCTGATAGAATAGGTTCTAGTTGTGCACTGATAGCCAATTTGAAGTAACCACATGCCAAGTGGTTTGCTTATTACAAATTCCACTAGGACCCATAGGCAGGCTGCCAGTTTCTTTCTGCATAACATTTCCATAGAATAACAAGAATTTTTTAGCGTGGAGAATAGTTCTAAGTCCCAAGATACAAGCATTTATCAAATTGACCAAAGCAACATAACAGGACAAGTTCAGAAGAGCTACAAAAGAAAACTAGCAAGATTAAGGCGGAAGGCTATTAGAACATCCACAGCTAGGGAGATACCTCAGTGGTCAAAGCTCCAGCCTGACAAACACAAGGATCAGAGCTCAGTACCCAGTACTGCATGTGGTGCAGGCCCAAAACCCAGCATGGTGAGTATCCCTGTAATCCCAGTGCTGGAGAGGACCACTAGGAGTCTGAACTGTGCAGCAAGACCCTGCATCAAATTAATTAATTAGTTAATTAATTAATTAATTCTAAAAATTTAGAACCTCTAGAAGGATCCTAGATATTTTAGAACTGTACAAAGATAATGATTATTTACTGTAGATATAATAACTGATAGCCATTAGACATTTGGAATAGATCATTTATTGTTACATAGCTTTTGCAGCAACAGAGGAATAAATATTCTAATTTTCCTTTAATACACCACATACATATACACACCAAGAATTTTTATCATTCTGTATCAATAAGCTGTATAGATATGATCTAGTTTGCACTGCTAACAGTTAAACAGGAAAAAAAATCACATGCTAAACAGGTCCCTTTTATAACCTTCCTTTTTGTTTCTTTTTCCCGAGTGAGATGCATTAAATACAAATATCTGTAAATTCTAGGCAGATGCTCTACCATGGCAAAACATTCCCACTCTATCTAAATTCTTTTAAATTTTCCTTTCCTTTCTTTGTTGTTTCTTTGAAAACTAAATTCCACTGAAGAGATAAAACTTGACAATTTTTACAGAGGAAATATTGAAAGCATGATCTTTCAAACATCTACTTTTACTTCTTCTAAAAAATGCAAATTTGTTTCTCTTAGAAATAATATCTACTGTGATGCTGGAATCACTGAGTGACCTGTGACTTCTTGGCTTATTATTGTTATTATTATTATTATTATTATTATTATTATTACTATTATTATTATTATTGTTTTGAGGACAAGTTGAATTTTACATTGAAATTCTGAAGCCGAAGTATTAATTGCCAGGATTTCAGGATAGTTAGAACTTCATAGTTATGGTCTACAGGAGGAAAATCTTCATGTTAGTGAGAGATATTCGTGCCCCGATGATAGGAGTGATTACAAGTCTACACTTGTAGCTGGGTACTGAGGCATCTTCTTGTATCCTAACTAGATAAAACAACCAATGCACAAGCAATTAATGGGAACAGAGCAATGATAGATTAATAAAATGGTTTTGTATCAAGATCAGTTTCCTCATTTTGATACTATACTGTATAATAAGTAACCATTGTGAAAAAGTGGATAAGTGGTACAAAGGACCTTTCTCTTCTACTCTGCAATTTTTCATGAATAATACGTTCAAGTTAAAAAAAATTACTGCCAAGATGTGACAACATGTGTGTGTGTGTCTGTCTGCCTGTCTGTCTGGCTGGCTGACTATTTGTACCTTTGTATTTTTTCTGCCCAGTGATTAGTGAAATATTATGAAAATCTTGGAAATACTTTAATTTCTTAATATATTTTGGCCTTCTTACATTTCTACTTTCTCCTCCTTCCCTTTCTTTCACGCTTTCCTCCTTTTTGTCTTCCTTCCGACCTTACTTTCTTCCTAAATTGCCCACCATGATAACTTTGCAGCCTTCCATGTGAGTTATTTCTCTTGTTTACTGTCTACATGACACAGCCTTGGAGTATTGAAGGAGGTAAGGGCATTCTGGTTTTAATAGAATTTATATGAAGTTTTACAACTGCATGGAGAACACACACTTCTCAAAAGTAATGGACTAGATATTAAAATAACATGTAAATTAATACCTCAAGTGTAAATTTTGATAATCCCCAAAAGATTTGTTAGTGAGACTATACTGTAAACTTCACAAAAAAGTATCTAATTTTAATATGTATCCCAGCAACTATAAATTATATGAGAATTCTAGGAAAGAATTTTAAAATGCAACAAGCTTGTATAATATTAGTTTTAAAAATAAGATGTTCCTAGGCCGGAGAGGTAGCTCAACAGCTTTAACCCCTGTCTGACAAGTACATGGCCTTGAGCTCAATCAAAAAAACAAACAAAAAAAATTAATGAGGGGCCAGGGAGATAGCTCCGTAGCACAAGTGCCTGCCTGGCAAGTGCAAGATCATGAGTTTCAACCCCAGTCCCGCCAAAATAATAATAATAATAATAATAATAATAATAATAATAGTAATAATAATAATGAAAAGTTCTTCTCAAGTTGCATTTTAGCATTTTGTGGTTATGCAAATCATGTTTCCATGACTTCCACTCAAGTAGGCCTCTAGCATGCACATCAGTAGCCTCCAGGATGAGAATGTTCCACCAAAGTCCCTAGCTCACACATGACTGTATGATAACACTTACCAGAAAACTCTTGTCATTTTCTACCAGAAAACAGAAGAAAGGTGAAAACAAATTTTTTCGGGTCTGTTTAACTGATTTTGAGTAATGAATTAGAAAATACCAGTGCTTTCTTTTCTAAAAATGTCAATCATTTTTGTTTTCATTTCTATGTATGCAGGTTAGCATTTTTTTTGAGAATGCAACAAATGATGTGTTAGTATGAAGACATCATTTCATAGTTTTGTTTTCATTAGATGTATTTTCGAATTCAACAAGACTACATTTTTATTTCTTATTTTCTACTTTCAAGGGATATATTATTGTGCTATTAATGTTATTCAAAGCTCAGATTTATCAGAATTTAATTGAATATTGAACAACCTCTTATTTTCTAGAGACTTTTTTTTTTGTCTTTTTTGAGACAGGGTCTCGCTGTACAGTTCAGGCTGGCCTTGAGCTCACTTTTGTAGCCCAGGCTGGTCTCGAACTCTCACAGATCCTCCTGCCTCAGCCTCCCGAGTGCTGGGATTACAGTCGTGCGCCACCACGCCCGGCTCTTTCTAGAGACTTTAAAAATTTTCAAACTGCAAAGAACTCAGAGAAAGTATCTTTGACTTAATGTTATCGCAAAGTAAGTTTCATCAAAAAGAATAGCAAGTACAGCTACTATTTATGAACAATTTATTTTTAATATTCCTTTCATCTACATGGAATATTAATATACTCTAAAAATATATTTTCCTCAATGTGAATTATAAATAAGAAATAAATTTAAATACAATCACATGCATCTCTCTACATTCTTTAATTTTCATGTAATTCCAGAGACCCCATTATGTAATTCCAAAGTACTAATTATAGTTCATTACTGAGGCTGAGACTGGTAAAATTGACAAAAAGTTAGAGAAAAAATCTTAAATATAGTGTCAATTAGAATAAGTTATTTTAAAAAGATAGACAGCTTTTTCTGACAAAATAAAAGTTAGCTGAGATTTGAAAGTGTTATACATATTATCTTAGGAAAATAAAGGGAGAAAACACCCCAGGTAGGAAAATCTCCACAAGGTAATATGAAATATACAGCACCATTAGAACTGTATCATAGGTAGTTCACAGAGGCCACAGGAAAAAAAATGTAGTGGAAGGAAATTA